>RJWT010034029.1:0-13774 GCA_004365215.1 Cuniculus paca
CTTTTGTTTCTCCTCCTGGCCTATGGCTGCTGTTGGCTCAGGGGAAGGGCCTAGTTGCCTATATTTTGATAGGGTATTGGTATTTTATTTTGGAAGGGTCTAATTTTTTGAATTTTTCAAATATATTTTAAGCCAGGCTTGGTGGCACATGCCTGTAATCTCAGCACTCAAGAGGCCAAGGCAGGAGGATCACTGCAAGTATGAGGCCACCTAGGCTGCATAGTTCAAGGCCAGCCTGAACTACATAGACCCTGTCTCAAAAAACCAGTATATGTATATATTTCTGTGTGTGTATCCAGGTTTATTTATATAGTATTTTCCCCCCTAGATATTAGTCCTCTGTCCAAGGTGTAGTTGGCAAAAATCCGCCTCCCCCCTTTTTTGGGTCTTTTTGAGAGGGTCTTGCTATGCAGTTCAGGCTGGCCTTGAACTCACTTTGTAGCCCCAGGCTGGTCTTGAACTCGAAACAAACTTCCTGACTCAGTCTGGAGTGCTGGGATTACTGGCACATGCTATTACGCCCAGCACAAACTTTTCCCATTCTGTAGGTTGTGTCTTTACTCTGTTGGTTGTTTCCTTTGCTCTACAGAAGCTTTTTAATTTGATGTAATACTATTTGTTGCTTCTTGATATTATTTCTTATGCAATTAGAGTTTTGCTGAGAAAGTCCTAATCAAGAATTTTCTCTGGTTTTTTTTTTTTTTTTTTTTTTTTTGAGATGGAGTCTCCCTATGCACTTTAGGCTGATCTTGGACTCACTTTGTAGCCCAGGTTGGCCTCAAACTCATGGCAATCTTCCTGCCTCAGCCTCCTGAGTGCTGGGATTACAGACACATGCCACCATGCCCAGCTTAGAATTTTCCCTATTACATCTTCCAGCAGATTAAGTGTTTCTGTTTTAACAGATCTTTGACCCACTTTGATTTTATTTTAGTACATGGTGAGAGTTTTGGGTCTAGATTCAGTTTTCTGCCTGTGTATAACTAGTTTTTTTTCCTGTACCGTTTTTCCTCCTGTGTATATTTTTGGCCCCTTTGTTAAAGATCAGATGGCTGAATGTGCCTGGGTGCAGCTTTTTAAAAAAATGTATAGTAAGAAGAGTACACTCTAAAATAATGATACAGTAAGTAAACCAGTAACAATTTTTGTTGTTAAGTATGTACTATGCATAATTTTTTGTGCTGTACTTTTATATGACTGTTAGCACAGTGTGTATATATCCACACATGTATCATCTGTGCATCTATGTATTTTATCTCTCATTTCGCTGTCCATTAATTTATTTGTTACAATTTATCGTTTGATTATTTTTTATGAGCCAAGAATTGTGCCAGAGATAATGAGGGTACAAGAACAAATGAGGACTTGCGGATATAGCTCAGCAGCGCAGTGCCTGCTTGGCAAGTGCGAGATTGTGAGTTTGTGTCCCCGTATAAAAAATAAAAAGAACAAATGAGATGCATTGGAGCATGGTGGCACATGCTTGTAATCCCAGCACTTTGGAGGCTGAGGCAGTAGGATAGCTGCAGAGTTCTGGCCACTCTTGACTACATAATAAGTTCAGGGCCAGCTTGGATTACAAAAGCAGCAACAAAAAAAAAAACCCCATATATACTTTTATTATTGGAAAAAAGCAAGACTTTTTAATGCAGGCATCCTGATAGCCCCAACTACTTGGGATGCTGAGGTAGGAGGATCACGAGCATAGATTCAAACAAATTTAAAAACTTTAATAACACAAATTGCAGGCTGGGGATTTAGCTCAGTGGCACAAGTGCCTGCCTGACATGCGCAAGGTTGCAAGTTTGATCCCCAGTACCCCCCCAAATCTATCTATCTATCTATCTATCTATCTATCTATCTATCTATATACAATTTTCTTATTTTAAAAGCCAATATATTACAAAAATCCTCTATTTTCATTAAGGAAAATCAGTAATTATAGAAGCATATAGAAGAAAATATAAATCACTTAATAGAGCTAATCATTGATAAAATTTTGGTATATTTCTTCATAGTATTTTTCAGGTTCTCTGTATTATAGTGTTTTTAATTGATCTAAAATTTATGTAACATTAAATTCATTATTTCAAAGTGTATAATTGTCAGCCATGGTGCTCCTTATTTGTAGTCCCATCTTCTGGGGAGGCTGAGGCAGGAGGATTGCAGAAACCCAGGATTTCACATCCAGTTTGGATAACACAGCAAAATCGTATGTTGGAAAAACAAAACAAAAAAATTCTTGGATAAATTTTTATTTTGTTTTGTTTTTGAGACAGTCTCACCATGTATTCCAGGTTAGTCCTAACCTCACTGTGTAGTCCAGGCTGGCCTCAAAGTCAAGGCAGTTTTCTTGCCTCAGCCTCCTAAATACTGGGATTGTAGGCCTGTGCCACAATGCTCAACTTGGATAGATAGCTTAAAACAAGAAAAATGTGTACTTTAATGAGTTGCAGTGCATTAGTATTGGTTAGTTCGAGAACTTTTTTTTTTTTTCCCCAGCACCGGGGATTGAACTCACGACCTCGTGCCTGCCAGGCAGGCGCTTAGGCCACTGAGCTAGATCCCCGGCCCTTGTGTTTTTGATACAGGGTCTCACTATGCCGTTCAGGCTGGCCTTGAGCTCACTTTGTAGCCCAGGCTGGTCTCGAACTCACAATGATCCTCCTGTCTCAGCCTCCTGAGTGCTGGGATTAAAGGCCTGAGCCACCAAGTCCGGCTCGAGAACGTTTTATTACTCCCAAAAGGAACCCCATACCTATGGATCTGTAGTCTCCCCTCCCTCCAGATTTGGTGAACAGTATCTACTTTCCATTTCTGTATTTGTCTTGTTTGGGTGCAGTATGTTGTGTTAGTGGAATCATACACTATGTGATCTTTTGTGACTGCTGATTTACATAGCATAATGTTCTCAAGGTTCATCTGTGTTGTAGTGTATACCAGTATTTCATTACTTTTTTGGCTGAATAATGTTCCATTGTATGGATGTACCATGTTTTGTTTACCCATTAATGCACACTTGTTTTCTTCCACTTTTTGGCTGTTGTGAATAAGGCTGCAGTGAACATGGGGTGGGTGGACATTTTTTCTTTGAAGATATGTTTTCATGGGTTTTGAATATATACCTAGGAGCTGTGCTTGCTGAATCATACGCTAATTCCATATTTAAATATTTGAAGAACAGGCAGAATGTTTCCCAAAGTGGCTGCTGCATTTTCCATCCCTGCCTACAGTGTATGGGCATTATGGATATACTAGATTTTTGACAGAAACTCAGTATTGTGCTGCTTTCTTTTTGATGCTGTCACAGTTTTGGAAACCTAGATGTTAGAGGCTACTGCAATAAAATCTTAAGTACTGTGCAAAAAAAAACTACGTGGAACAGGAAATGACAGTGGCAATGTTTAATTTGATCCTAAGATTTTAGAAGTTATCTAGTATTAAGTGGTGCACACATTTTGTTAAATAGTAGGTTTATTTAAGAGTGAAACAAAACATGCTATCTTTCTTATTTGGGCGTAGCGGTGGGCACTTGTAATCCCAGCGCACTGCGAGACAAGACTAAGATAAGAGAACCGCCAGGTTTGACTCCAGGCTGAGCAGTTCAGCCACTTAGTGAGATCTTCTCAAAAAGAAAAGGGTGCGCTGGTGGAGGGCTGGGGATGAAGCCCAGTGCAGAGGGCCAGAGTTCAATCCTGGTACCACAAGCACACACCCATTTCTTATTTTAACTTGTATATATTTATTTTTAAGTGATTATGTGTTGCTTGAACATAAATACTTTGTAGGTTGCTTCACCTAATCACTTAATAAACAGAGTTCTTAGGTGCTTCTTTTGACCTAGGGTGGTGTGAACAAATTACTACAATCCTAAGAGTTCTTTCTGTGAGTGAGTTTGGGATCCTTTAACTTTAGATATGATCAGTATTTATCCATATTCTGAACTTTGGCTGTGTGAATAAGACTGCATTGAACATGGCTGGACATGTTTTTGTTTGTATGTTTTCATGGGTTTGGAATATAAAAAACTTGATATTCAGTGGTTGTCTACATTCTGTCATGGATATAGTGCTTAACCTTTTCTACTTGCTTGAATGTTTAAGATTTTCCTCCCTAATATTTTGATTATATTTAAGAATATTAAGTGTTCTCTAAATCTTGGTCCTTTGTCTGATTCTTTTCTTAAAATTGTGTGTGTGTGTGTGTGTGTGTGTGTGTGTGTGTGTGTGTGTGTGTTACTTGCTAGGATTGAACCCAGGGCCTCTGCACTGGGATATATCGCCAGACCTTTTTTTTTTTATTTTGAGATGCCTTCACCAAGTCATTAAATTGCTTAGGCTGAGCTTGAACTTGCGATGCCTCAGCAACTTAGACTGCAGGGGTTACAGGTACTATGTGCAACCACAGTTGGCTTTATAATAGTCTTGTAAGTTGATTCACCAAATCAGAAGGTGGTGTGTGTTTTTGTTTGCTTGGGTGCTGCGGATTGAATCTTGGGGCCTACACGTGCTATGCAAGCACTCTTACTGGGTTACATCCCCAGCCCAGGTGTTACATATTTCCTCATTTCACAGAGTTTCATTCACTACCACTGATAACATGTAAAAGTGCTTCTCATCTCACTTCATCACAGTTTGATGATCCATGAAATAGTTTCTGTCTTAACTTGCTAGAAATTAGAGATCTTGTCTTTTGTGTTTTCTTTAACCCTAAGCTAAAGGTCTGGTCAGCTTTACAATTTACATCTTTCTTTTGCTCTTAAGGACTGTAGTTCCTGGTCAAGGTACTTCCTCAACTAGTTTTTATTTTAAAGTTGGTAAATATTTTTTGGTTACTAAAAAGCAGCAATTTTTCTTTTCTTTTTTTTTTTTCTTTTGGGCGGGGGGCACCGGGGATTGAGCTCATGGCCTCGCGCTTCCCAGGCAGGCGCTTAGGCCTCTGAGCTAGATCCCTGGCCCTGGAAAATGATATCTTAATGTGATATTTCATATACATTTTCTGCTTTAATGTTAATGATATGTTTATAGCATATAATTTTCTAATCTTAATTTTCTACTCTTTTATTAAGATAAAATTATTTTTTTCAAAGGTACATATTATATCATTCTACACTGGTGAAGAAGAACAATGTTCTATGTTGTATTTTGATGTCAAATTGTTTGAAGCATTAAAAACTATTAGGGAGGGATTAGATGTAGATGTCCTTTAAAATAAAGAAAGAACATGCACTAATTTGCATTTAGTGTGTGAATCGTAATTTTGAGTTCATGCAGAAGAAAAACTGATCAGTATCATCGTAAACAAATAAGGGGCTTATTTTCTTTTAACAAAAGTCTAGAGAGGGAGCGTGCTTGGCTGCTGTAGCTGCTGAAGTTACCAGCATCTACCTCCTTGCCTCTCTGTCTGTTGTCTTTTACACACATAGTTGCAGATAATGATTATGCCTCCATGTACCTCTTCCACATTGTAGGTAGGAGGAAGGGGAAGATGAAAAGGCTGAAAGGCAGGAAGGACTGTGCCAGCTAAGTTGTAAGCAAATTCTTCCTACTGATTAGAAGAATGCAAGGGTAAAGCAGATCGCAAACGACTTTTGGGAAGCTAGTCAAAAATCGTCTCTGCCACAGTGTGGAATAAAGGGTTTGCCCAGAGATAGGAAAGGAGAATGAACCTTTCAGGCAAATTTTTTGCCTACTATTATTGAACCAAGGGCCTTTTTACTGAGCTATGTAGCCCCAGCCCTTTTTTTACTTTTTATTTTATTTCATCTTGCTAAATCTGTTTCCCAGGCTGGGCTTGAATTTGGCAAACCTCTTGCCTTACCCTCCCAGAGTGCTGGGATTACAGGCACGTACCTCTGTTTCTTGCTCAAATTAGTTTTAAGCAGTTGAAAGCCATGATAAGTATAGTTATGAACAGTTAGTTAATGATAAGTATAGTTTATGAACAGTCACTTGCATTTTACATTATGTAAAGATTTTCCATAATAACCCAAACACATTTTTGCTGACCCTCACTTCCTTATAAACATAAAAGATTTAAGATATAGATGGATAAAAGCAGAGTTTTAAGCAAAGTCATTTCACACTATGATAGTCTTATCTTTTTTTTTTTAATGGAGAAATTTGGTATTTATAACAGCAGAACTTAAAGTACATTTCATGTGTGACTTTTGCCATAGGCCAATTAAGGTTCTTTGTTTAGTTTACTGAGTTTATAAGTGGTATTCTTTATCACAAAGACATTTTCCATCTCAAAATTTTAGTAAACAAAGTCCTTTTGGGTCTGGATTATTTAAATAAAGTTTATTCCTTCTTAATGAGTTACTTGTATTTTCCCTTCTCAGAAAAGTGTTTTTTGATTTGCAATAAATATACACACAAATGAAAAGCGATTTGTAGTGTAAAGAAACATTGGAATTGGAAACCCATGTTTCTTATTTTCTGGTCTACTAAATACTCTCTACCTATAAGATTTTGGTTGTTAAATAATTTCTTCGAAGTTTGTATTTTCGCGTATGAGTGTGTAGGGCATCCCTGTAATCCTAGCACTCAATTTGGGAGAACGAGGCATTAGGATCAAGAGTTCTAGCCCAGTCAAATAGCTAGAGCCTGTTTTTTTGTGTTTTGATAAATTATTATCTCGTGATTGCTGTGAGGAGTGATTACATGATCATGTATAAAAGTCTTTAGCAACATACTGGTTTATTTGTTCTCCTTATATGTAAAAGTTTCCATGATTAATTTCCTTGAAGATAAAATTAACATATACAAAAGTTCGTTTTACATGAAAATTATAGTCACCTTAGCTTCTAGTACAAGGATTTAAAAAAAAAAGAACAAGTATTTACTTGGCTCAATTTAGCAGGCAGATAGAATTTTATCTACATTTATAATGAATTGCTATAAAAATAGTTTATTAGGAAGAATTGGTATAATTATGGATTTTTAAGCCTTTAGAATAATGAAAAACCAGGTAAAAGCAGGTCTTATTTTTTAAGTTTTTCCTTCCAAAAATAAAATTTAATAAAAATTAGAGAATGAAGATAAGCAAAAGGAAGATCAGATATATCAGTGGTAGACAACTTCTTAGCATTAGTCAGGCCCCGGGTTTGAGCCCCAACATTGTTAAAAGAAAAAGAAGTAGTTAACAGAGAAACATCATGAATGGTGTGGTCTTTGTTTTTCTGAAAATATTTCTGGGCAAATCTATATATATATATGTATATAATTTTTTTTCCTCAAGAATGTGGTCTTTTTCCATGTGATTTTTGGAAACGTGTACTTTTTTATTTCACAGTATAAAGTAGGCATTTTTCCATTTCATTAAATCTTTTCTAGTGGTATTTCTATTTTCTAGAATATGTGTACCATTTGCATGTATAGCCCTTCTGTCAATAATATTGAACTCCCTTGTGTAGCCCAGGCTGTCCACGAACTTGGCAGTGATCTTCCTGCCTCAGTTTCCAGAGTGCTGGGATTACAGGCATGGACCGTCACTCCTGGCTAACCCAACATTTTGAGCAGAATATACACTAAAAAGACAATGAAAACTATTTACTTACAGAACATGCATGATGTTCTTTAAGGGCAGATAAAAGCCAAATTGTCATCATTGTCAGAGTATACTTTTCTATAATCTTTACAAGCATGTGTATTGATTGATTGAGTTTGCATTTTCCATTGGTTAAATGTTTATTTTAGGTTCTTCTAGGTAGGGTCTTTTTGGACAACCCCGGTTTTTAGTTTATTTGGAGTGTATAGTCATTACTGTTATCTAATTTTAGAACATTTTATCACATCAAGAAAAACCCTATTACTCATCAGTTATTACTCCCTGTTCTCGTCCCCTGGTTCTTGGCGTTCACTAATGTACTTACTATCTTTTTGGACTTGGCTTATTCTGGATGTTTCCTGTAAATGAAATCATGCTGTATGTGATGTGTGTATCTGGTTTCTTTTACTTAGCATGTTTTAGAAGTTCATCTATATTGTGTGTCATTCTTATAAGTGGATTTATGGGTGTATCACATTGAGCTTACCATTGATGTGCATTTGGGTTGTGCTGCTTTTCTTGGCGATTAGGAATGATGTTGCTATGAATATATGTATAGAAGTTTTCCTTCGGCTGTGTGTTTTCATCTCTCTTGGTTATAGACATAGCCATGGTCATATTAGTTCTTACGAGTTTTATTCTTTTGAGGAACTACCAGACTGTTTGCCAAAGAGGTTGTACCATTTTATATTCTCACCTGCAATAGGGGGGTTTCAATCTCTCTGCATCTTTGCCAACATTTGGTGTTGTCCATCTTTGTTATTTTAGCTCTTCCAGTGGGAGTAAAATGGTATCTCATTACAGTTTTTGTTTCCATGTCTCTAAAAATAACCAATGATGTTGAACATCTTTTCATGTGCTTTATTGACCATGTGTATATATTTTTGTTTGTTTTTTGTCTTTTGAGACAGGATCTTGTTATGTAGTCCAGACTGACATTTAACTCACTATGTAGCCCAGGCTGGCCTCAAATTCATGGCAGTCCTCTTGCCTCAGCCTCCTGAGTGCTGGGATTACAGGCATGCACCACCATGCCCAGGCATGTATGTATATTCTTGGTTTGTTTTTGTTTTTTTGAGACAGGGTCTTGTTATGTAGTCCAGGCTGGCTTTGAACTTACTGTGTAGTCCAGGTGGCCTTGAACTGGTGGCAGTCCTCCTGCCTTGGTCTCCTGCATGCTGGGATTACAGGTGTGTGTCACCATCCTTGGTTATACATGTAAATTCTTAAGAGAAATGTCTATGCAAATCCTTTGCCCATTTAAAAAATGAATTATGTTTTTATTATTGAGTTATAAAAATTCTTTATATGTTCTGGATTCTAGGGCCTGATATGATTGCAAATGATTTTGTGGATTGTTTTCTTACTTTTTGGAAGGTGTTCATTTGAGTCCAAAAGTTTTTTTTTTTTTTATGAGACAGAGTCTGACTAAGTAGCCCAGGCTGGCCTCAAACTCACTATGTAGTCTAGTTAGGGTGACTTTCAACTCTCAGTCCTCTTGCTGTAGCCTCCTGAGTGCTGAATTAGTTAATTAATTAATTAATTTTTTTGCAGCACCGGGGATTGAACTCATGACCTTGAGCTTGCCAGGCAGGCGCTTAGGCCACTGAGTGCTAGATCCCCGGCCCTTGTCTTTTCAGACAGGGTCTCACTATGCCGTTCAGGCTGGCCTTGAGCTCACTTTGTAGCCCAGGTTGGTCTTGAACTCACAACGATCCTCCAGTCTCAGCCTCCGAATGATGGATTACAGGCATGAGCCACCAGGCCAGGCGAGGGCTGAATTTTTAATTTGAATGAAGTCCAATTTATTTCAGTTTTGTTGTCTGTGCTTAAAACCACTGGTCGAGCTAAGGTTGCAAAAATGTACTTGTTTATTTTCTTCTTAAAGTTTTGTAGATTTAGCTCTTATATTTGGGTCTGGTAGTGTTTTATTTTCATTTTTAAAGAAAGTGGGTGCTACAGGGTTCTAACCTTTAAGGATTGTTTGGTGTATTTGGCCAAATTAAATAGATACAGTGAAAAGCTAACTCATAATACCTTGTGCTCATTTATTTGACACTTTATGAGTTATCCCATGGAGAAATTAGTGCGGTAGGGATAAAAGACATAGTTTCCTTCTTTATGGTGTAGAGAAAAAGATCAAAGATTACAGGAAGATATGTTCTAGTATATGAGTACGCACAGAATGTTGTGTGCCTAAGTAGAGGAGCTCTGACCTCACCCAGGAGGTCTGTGGGTAAATGTTGGGAAAGTTTACAAGAGGAGGGAGGCCTGTGATAGCTAGTTTGGAAGGCTAAGAGTTAGTCAGACATCACGTTGTTTTTAATTTAGTAAGAAGAATGGTAAATACATAATGTAAAGCAATAATAAACTCAAGAGGTCTTAAAGAGATTTCAAATCTTGAGTGAGTCAGATAAATTCTAAATGTATGTTCAAAAACTTTTTATACTTGGGAGGAACTGGAAAAGATTTAGGATCTGAAAACAGAAATGGCCAAAAGGGGCATGGTGTTACAAGTTGTGAGGAATGAAGACGTTGCTTTTATTTTTAAATAACACAAACCTTCATCCTACTATCATTAATTTTTTAACATGAAAGTTTGATGTTTATTGGCTTTTTAGTATCATTTCTAGAATGGCATGAAGTCTTCAGTTTCTTTCTTTCTTTCCTTTTTTTTTTTTGCGGCACCGGATTGAACTCATGACCTTGCGCTTGCCAGGCAGGCGCTTAGGTCACTGAGCTAAATCCCCAGCTCTTTCTTTTTTTTTTTCTCCTGGTACTGGAGATTAAACCCAGGGAGTGTCAAATTATATCCTCAGCCCTGTTTATCTTTTTAGTTTTGAGGCAGTTTTTTGCTAAGTTGCCCAGGCTGGCCTCAAAGTAGCAGTCCTCCTGCCTTAGCCTCCTGAGTAGCTGGGATTACAGGTGTATGCCATCATGCCTGGCCTTTCTTTTAATTCTTTAATTACATACATACTTCATGCTAGATTGTTCTTTTTATGAAAAATACAGTAATCAGTAGATAATGACAGATAAGGAAGTGATCTTCGAAATGTAAAAAGGAAGTATTAATACTTACTGTGGTTTTTGAACATAAAAATTACACAATCTGCAAACATAATTAGATAATAAAGGGGAAAGTAAGAAATACTGAAAAATCCCACCTCATAGAGATAATTACTTAACATTTTGGTGCATTCCCTTCCTGACATCTTTCTGTCCATTTGTGGCATGCACATACACACATACTCACCTGTTTTAAAAAATTACAAAAACAAGATCATTCTATACATGATGTTCTGCTTTGTTTCTTTTTAAATGAAATACTTCATTATGACTTTCAGTGTTAATAAATATAGGTTATATAATCATGTAAAACTGCTTTATGGTGTTCCATTGTCTGGCTGTATTAATCCCCTATGATGAATGCGTAGGTTGTTCATAGTTTTCTTGCTGTAGTAAGTAATGTTTAGTATTTTACCCACTTAACTGAT
The DNA here is from genome assembly GCA_004365215.1 of Cuniculus paca. Classification (NCBI taxonomy): domain Eukaryota; kingdom Metazoa; phylum Chordata; class Mammalia; order Rodentia; family Cuniculidae; genus Cuniculus; species Cuniculus paca. Next base: position 11,046 of record RJWT010034029.1, read on the forward strand.
TCTCTCTCTCTCTTTTAGTCTTTTTTTTTTTTTTGTGGCACTGGGGATTGAACTCACAGCCTTGCACTTGCCAAGCAGGCACTTAGGCCGCTGAGCTAGATCCCTGACCATTGTCTTTTTGAGACAGGGTCTCACTGTGCCGTTCAGGCTGGCCTTGAGCTCACTTCGTAGCCCAGGCTGGTCTCGAACTCACAACAATCCTCTACTCTCAGCCTCCCGAGTGCTGGAATTACAGGTGTGAGCCATCATGCCCGGCTTCTCTTTTAGTCTTTTTGAGGCAGAGTTTCACTGTATGGTTCAGGCTGGCCTTGAATTCTGTAGGATCCTGCTGCCTCAGCCTCCTGAGTACTGGAATTACAGGCGTGGGCCACTGGACCTGACTGATTATCTCTTTTAGAGTAAATTCCTAGAAGTATGGTTGTTCAGTCATGGGGTATGCAGCCAGGTGTGGTGGCCTACGCCTGTAATCCCAGCACTTGGGAGGCTGAGGCAGCAGGATGTTTCGAGTTTGAGACCAGCCTAGGTTACAAAGTGGTCTCACGTCCAGCCTGAACTGGATAGTGAGACCCTGTTTCAAAAAGGACCAAAAAAACAAAACAAAACAAAACAAAAATATCATGGGGTATGCCATTTTAATTTTAGGAGCATAGTGACATGCTTTCTCCAAGAAGGTTGAGCCCATTTTTCACTTCTACTCTAAGGGCATAGTGGTAGTCCTTATTCTTATCCTTGCCTACTTTGGCTCTTGACTGCTTATCTAAACTGATAGACAGATGATCTTTTGTGTTTATTATTATTATCATTATTATTGTATTGCCAGGGAGGTTGAATGTTTTCATTTGTGTACTGGCTGTGCCAGTCTTTTGGATAGTTTCCATTCCTTTCCTTTGTGTTCTTTTCAATAGCCAGAATTGTATTGTACTGAAGATTGGGCTTTGAGGCTTTACTGTCTGGTTTTGTAATCTCAGCTGTACTATTTAGTTGTGTGACTTGGCCAAATTAACTGTGTCTCAGTTTCACTTTTCTATAAAATGATAGACTATACCTACCTCATAGGATTGTCGTGACAATTGCATGAGGTGATACGTGTGAAGTTCTTCAAACAGTGTCTGGCACCTTATAAGCATTGCTACTATTATCTTTAGACAGTTATAGTTTCTGTAGGATAAATTCATGTAAAGGTAGGAGTGTTTAAAAATAGATAACACTGAATTGCTGTCTTATGAAATTGTTCTTTTTCATAATAAAACTGTGTTACAACTCTGGTGTCTTCTCAGTGTTATGGTTGTGTCCAAGCTGTGTTACAGTGTTTCTGTATTTACCTATAGTTCTAACAAATAAAAAGATTATATATAAAATGATACATATTTTCTTTTGATTACAAAAATTCAAATAAAGTTTAAAAACTTAGTCTTATGATCATTTGTGTATTCACTGTCTAGATTAGTGAAGCTCAGTAAAGCATCAGCTATTTTCTGTATTTCTGTAAAAGTTCAGTAATATTTTAGGTGTTGGAGATCATATTGTCTCTGTCACAACTACTGAATTCCAGTTGTAGTAAGCAGTCATAATTAAGAGGTGAATAGGAATATCAGTGTTTCAATTAAACTTTTTACAGAATTTTGAATGTGACATTTGGTTTTATTCTTGACAGTGTTGAGGTGGTTTTACAACCAATGTACAGAAGCACATTAAGTTATAGAAATAGTGTGAGAGAGCCTGGTGCTCCTGGCTAGCTGTGCCATAAGTGCTTGTGAGCTATTTGTGAAGTGCACGACAGTAACGCTAAGTTTTTGTAATTTTTTTTTGTTTTTGTCTTTGGTACTGGGAATTGAACTCATGACCTGATGCTTGCCAGGCAGGTGCTTAATCCGCTGAGCTAAATCACCGGCAGTTTTTGTAATTTTAAATTGCTTTTTTATTTTATGTGTTTATGTTTTTGGTAGCAGGAATCAAACTTAACAGCCTCATGCTTGCTGGGCAGGCACTGTGTCACTGAACTACATCCCTGGCCCTAAAGTGCTTTATAAGCAAATGTTTTGTACATTTGTTTTCAAAAAGTGCCAAATTTGTCAGTATTGCATATAAATAATTGTGTTACTTCTTTTACTGCAGTGTAGATTCTATGTGCAAAATGTTTATAAAGTTTTGTGGTTTTTTTCAGTGAAGTGTGTATAGTTGTTTAATAGAGAACTGCATATTTATATATTTTGTACAGGCTCATTGAAAAACTCAACTCTGGGAAGTACCTAGTATTTGTTATATTTAAATGGCTGAAAATTCAACAGGCCACACTGTTACAGGTTCTGAAATTCCTGAGGAGTCCCAGATCAAGATTCTGCTTGTTGCAGGAAAGGGTAACACCTCTAAGCCATCTTACTCTTGTTTCCAAGCATAAATGAGAAAATGTTTTCTACTTCCATGTAGAGAGACTTACAGATTTTCAAGCTTGTATTTTTCTGTGATATATTTGTTACATCATAACACTTAAAAAATACAGTTCTTAATTCATACTAGTAACTACTTCAAACTTTTTTTCCTTGAACACCCCAAAGTGACCTAAATTTGGTTATATATTTTCAGATTCTTAGATCTTGTATCTATTAAGTTTCTTTTTTTTTTAATTTTGAAAAGAATACAACCAAACAAAACAAAACAGAATAAAGTCAATCAAAACAAAGCAATGAACATGGAACATGACTTTGAAACAGTGTAAAAAAAAAAAAAAG
>RJWT010034030.1:0-13783 GCA_004365215.1 Cuniculus paca
TTGTTTACTACAACTGTACAGATGGACGCAAAGAAGAGAATTCACCCATAATCTTACCCCAGTAACACAATTGTATTTGGACTTCTAGTTCCATTCCATTTGGCCCTATTTGACATTCGATTCAGCAAACATTACTGAACACTTCTCATAAGCATTAACAAAGGTAAACAAGGGGGCAACTTCTGGACACTATAGAGACACAGTGATAGTGTATGTAGGTGGTGTAGAGATTTCCACTCGTGTCAAGTCCAGTCTGTTGGTAGTGAGTGCGTGGGATACTGTGTTAAGATCCTGAGGCTACATTTGGCCTCTGTGCCAAAGCACGCTGTGACCCACCAGTGATGCAAGCTTTAAGTGGGAAGGACAGTGGCAGCACCCTGTTTCTTCCACCCCAGGTACAGTAAGGAGCAGACTACAATAGATGCCATCAGAGTTTATCAAGAGAAAAAGAGAACCTTTTAGTTCTCACAGGAGGTGGCATTGGAGTTGGACTGTTGTGGAGCTAGGGACAACCTTCCTAGTGAGGGGAACAGCATGAGCAAAAGCAGCAGAGCACTACAGATCTGGGGTGAGTGGACAATCTCCTGTGACTTGAGAAAAAAAGAGAATATTTTAAAGTGGGGCTGTCCCAGAGAACCTTGGACCCTATGGTCACTGCAGCGTGCCCCTTTATACCTATGTGGTCATCTGTCTCTGCCATATGGCACAATGGAAAGAAATGGTGGGAAGAAATTCTTGGGCTGGATGAGGAGGGTCTTTTGTGAACCATGCGGAGGAAGATGGAGTTGACTTTGTCATGATAATGGGAAATCTTTAAAGATTTTTGAATAGAAGATTCACATAGTTATGTCTGTACTTTACAAAAATAGCTGGCATTGATGTGCAAGCAAATACATCTGGAGTTTCCACTTACATTATTCCTTATGTATATTTCTAGGTTGCTGTATGACTTTTATATTTATCACTTTGGAAAATTTCAGAACATTCTGTTGTGCTATTTCATGATTTTTATCCAGTCTTATTACTATCAGGCAAATACTTTTTCACTGTTCAAGACAGCTTACTATAGTAACTTCTGATCATAGTGCATCTTGCAAGTGCTGGGAAACCGTTAGAGTTTAGAGTAAAGAAAATATCACAATGAGATCAGTGTTGTGGGTCAGTAAAACATAGTCACGTTAAGAGAAGTGGTTATGCTTTTTCCCCCCTCTGTGTTTGTGACATGAAGTAGGGGTCTGGGAGGAAGTTTAAGAAATGATTTGGTTGAGTTGAGCCACAGCATATTCTCCAATCACTCCTAAGCAAGCTTAGCACAGCCTCCTAGGAATTCTTCATGCCACCAATACATGCACCATGGTGACATCCATTTAAAATCATATTTATGTATAGATGACAGCAAAAAGAAGTCACAAAGAAGTGGATATTATTGTGCTTGTATTGCTTATTTGTGGGTTTAGTTTTGGACAAGCTGTCCCAGTGACAACCAAAAATGTCCAAGGGCCTGATTTATAGGACTTCAGGAAATACTTTAGATCCTGTGAACTTGAGCCACCAGAAAGCCCACTGAAGAAAGTGGTAGCCTTCATGACATGAAGGTGGTGTCAAACATGACGTTGGTATCCTGGTCTCTCACCTCTTATCTCGTTCCCCTTCCATTTTAGTGGGAACCACATCTTCAAGGGACGCGCAGCCGGCATAGCTGTGAACGAGAATGGCAAGGGCCTTATCACAGGTATGCGATGGGGACTGCCTGGAGCTATGGACAGGACTGTCCTCTGGTATTACTCTTGCCAGCTTCAAGACCTTACACAAGTCCCTCACCTGTCGCAGACCTCCCTTTCAGACCAGCAGACTAGCACCCCAGGTCACCAGCTCCACGCTGGCAACAATTCTCATGTGGGTGTAGCACATCACATACTTGTTCTCTGCCAGGCCCAGGGCTGACAGCATCTCGCTGGCAGAGGTCACAACACTTTGAGAAGCATGGATGCCAGAGGAACTGTCTGAATCATCCTCTAGGCTTTCTTGTGGTTCTGTCTGCCCTGGAAATCTCTATGTAGTCAACTCCTGTTCACCCTCCAGGTTTCTTCTTGTGTCTCCTCCTCAGAGAAGCCTTCCCTGACCTCCCTTTGTACACAGACACTGTGTCCAGGATGCCTCCTCTGCAGGACATTTTAATTAATTTCTTGGTGCACTGTTTTGTTCCCTCTCCTGTTGTGAGGCAGTACATTCCACAGACAAGGACTGAGTCTGCCTGATGCATCAGGGGAGCCTCAGCACAGAGCATAGTCACCTGTGGGACCTTGGCCTGGGGAAGCCTCTTACTGCTGTTGTCATTCATCAAACACTTCATAGGCACCATTATATGCAGGCCACGTTCCAGGAGCTGGGGATACAGAAGTAATGAAATGGACTCCATTCCTGTTTTCAGGAACTCATATTTTAGAGGGAAAGCAAGTAAATAAGTAAAAGCCTATATAAGCAAGCAAAAAGAATGCCTAACTGAGGGTGGTAAGGGCTTTGCAGGTCATCTACATAAAGAGAGAGGGCCTGTGTGGTCAAGGTCAAGAGGGTCAAGATCAGCCCAGGCCTTTCTGATAGAGTAACATATAAGACAGAATCTGAAATATGGGAAGCAACCTAGGAAAAGGATCTCCCATGCTGAACAGACCCAGCGTGCCTGAGCAGTAAGACTGCTTCAGTGCCTGGAGTGTGATGAATGAGGAGAATGGGACTGGGTCACTGAGGCAAGAAGGAGTCATTCACACAGGTCCTGGTGAGTGATTTCAGGAGGCCCAGAGTCTGCCTGGCCAGTGCAGGGGACAGCAGTGTCTCACGGTGGCGGGACACCTATGGCACGCACATTGTTTTTCTTTTAAGACAAAAGATGTTAATGTATGAGTTGTTTACTAAAACCTCAGTATTCGGGATTAATTGCAGTGTTGCCACTTTGCAATATGTAAGTGGGTTTTGGGTTGCGGTTTGGGCACCGTCTCTGAAAGGTTCGCCATCACTGGCTAGGATCACTCTTCTCACCTGTGACTCTTCACCTCATCCCTGAGGATGGATGCCTCCCAAAGCGAGGAGAGGAAGCATCTGCCAGAGTACCTGGCCGAGGCCGAGGACAGGCAGCCTTCCCAGGCTTGCAGGGAATGGCTGGACTCGGCCCTCGAGGCTGTAGAGCTAGTTTGTTCTCATGCATCAGCCCAAAGGCCCCTGGGGACAGTGGGGCCTGGGGATGTGGGAGTGCACAAGACAGACACAAATGCTGCCCTCAAGGAAAGGACGAGTCCCAGAAATAGCAACTACTGGACAAGCTTCAAGGTGCTGACTGCTGATGAGGCAAGGCCTGGGTGACCTAGTCTGGGGTATCCTTTCTCTCATCTGTCCAAGTCCCCACTGCCAGCACTGAAGGTGGCCTTTGGGTGTTGACCTTCATTCTACCTCTCTTCATAGAAAATGTCATCCGTGAAAATCAGTGGGGAGGCGTGGACATCCGCCGTGGAGGGATTCCTGTTCTCAGGAGCAACCTCATCTGCTTTGGCTACTCGGATGGTGTGGTCGTGGGAGATGAAGGCAAAGGACTGATAGAAGGAAATACCATCTATGGTGAGGAGCATGTCCCCAGGGGCAAGGGGCTGAGGTCCAGTCCCGCCCGGGAGGCAGGAAGCTCAGGTTCCATCTTCAGCTTGGGGGTCCTGAGAAAGTCACTGGCTTCTCTGCATCTCAAAGACCTTGTCTGAGTTACGGGAACTGTGCCAGACCCTCTCAGAATGAAGAGCCTCTCTTATAAATCACTTAGTAATCTACTTGGACTCCATGGGGTCAGTAAAGCAGAGTTTTATTCCCAAAATAGCAAAAAGCAAGAGTTGGATTATATGTATGGGCAGCCAATATGAGCGTCAGTGCATGGACATCTAACACCTTTAGTTGCATATTTGACCCAGAAAACTAGAAATATAATGGAGAAACAGGTAATCACAGAAAAAAAAATCCAAAAAACTATTCTTACTCACTGTAGGACTTCAAGAAAACCCTTACTCTTCCTAGACTATATCTCTAACAACAATAATAGGCAATATTAATTTGGACCCATGTCTCTGCTAAGTTGTTCATGGGCATCATCACATTGAACTCCCATGACTGCCTTCTGAGTGAGGTACAGTTATTAACTCCAGTCTAAAGGCGAGGAAATAGCTGAGTGGGTGGCACACACCTGTAATCCCAGATATTCAGGGGCTAAGGTTGAAGGAGGATTTCAAGTTCAAGGTCAGCCCGGGCAACCTAGCAAGACTCTTGTCTGTTTTTCTCTTTGGCAGTATTAGGGATTGAACCCAGGACCTTTGCTCTAGGCTACATCCCCAGCCCTATTTTTATTTTATATTTTGAGACAGGGTCTCATTAAGCTGTCCAGGCTGTACTGAAACTTATGATCATCCTGCTTCAACCTTCTAAAGTGCCAGGATTATAGGCATGTAATAATGAGGAGGAAACTGAGGCACAGAGTTCTGTAACCCGGTCAAGGTCACACAGCTAGGAGGCAATAGAACGGGGATTCACACTAAAGCTTCCGCCTCTGCAGGATGAGATTGGTGCTCCTTGGTACTGTCACTACAGTCTTGTTTGTGTGCTGATCTGAAAGTGTGACCTGGCAGTTCACAGTATTTTTACACCTTGGGAAATGATCCCAGCTTGTGGGAGTGACCCGACTTGGTCATTGTCATCCCTCTTGTAGGAAGAAGAAACCCACAGTCAGAGCTATGAAATTATTTATCACAGGCCGTCGCCTCTTGCTCCCCCTTTTGAGGAGCACTGGGGGCTGCCTTACCCGTTGTTGGGTGTCAGTGACCAACTCCTTTTATTGTTCCAGCTAACAAGGGCTGTGGTGTGTGGATGATGTCATCCAGTCTGCCCCATGTCACCAGCAACCATGTGAGCTATAATGGCCTGTATGGAGTGGCAGTCTTTAGCCAGAAGGACGGCTCCAGTGAGTTCCCTGGAGGCCACGGGGCCCAGGAGAACTTCAGTGAGGATGGGGACGCCATCCTCTGGGAGACGGAACTGGAGAAGGAGGATGACCCACTGCGCCGGCCCATCACCATAGCTCTTGTGGAGTCAAACAGTATTAATCACAATGGAGGTGAGTGTGCCTCGCCCCAGCCCTTGCTGAAGAACCTTCCGGGGCGCCCTCACAGACTGGTCCCAACTTGGCTTTCCAGCCTTTTCAGCTACTTCTTTCTGCTGTTTACCTCATACCAAAGCCCTTAGACTTGAATCCCTAAATTTGAGTGTTTTTTCTTGCCTCCTACCTCCGCCAACTTCATTCATGCTGTTTCTCTTGCCTGCAATTCCCCTTTTCCCATCAACACATCCCACATCAACTTGAAATTTCTAACCTGCTCTAAACACACCCCTCTACCCTTTCCTTCTTTGAAATTTGCCCTCTTCTTATTCCCCAGTGACATATTTTATGGGGTGAGAATCACTTACAGAGTGCCGACAGAGGAAGGAAGAGATTCTAGGCCCTGAGAAGCAGAACTGCTTTCCTCTGGGAGTAACTTTCCTCTGGGAGCAGCTCCAACCCACCTACCTGGGAAACGAGTTCTGTCCTCTCCCAGTTGAGGGTTTCCTCCATGTGGCCATGCCTTCCTGTAGGACAGGCAGAGCTGCATAAATTCACAAATACTTATTTTTGCTGTTTTCAACCAAGCTAGGAAAAATAGCAGGCACATGTCAGCAAAAGGTTTAAACTTGCAGGCTTACGGCCCAGACTGCTTCTTATCATCCCAGTCACTGTGCGCATCCCACCCCCCAGCACACCCCTGGTCCTCTTGCTCCTGTGGAAGGTGATATAACAGGTGGAGACGCCACCTCCATGGACTGTAGCTGTCAGCCCTTCTCTCCCTGGCAGGTCAGAGGCTTTACTCCTGCTGAGTCTGTGCTTTTTTCTACATATCCATAGTGCCTCTCAGCATATACAATTCCAAGCACCAGTTTTCCTTTCCAAAATGTCTAACACCTTTTAGATACGTATTACTTAGCCTGGTAAACTTTTTAACTAAAAAATTAAATTTTTCTTATGAAGAAAATTTCCCAAAACAGTAAAGAGGAAGATTCCAGCTCAGAATGGGAAGGAAGGCAAAACAAAACACCTTTCTAGCAGGTGGAGCTCTCTGTCTAGAGGTGACAGGGACAGCTTTGAGAAGACAGTGAGCTCCCCATCGCAGGAGGTGCAAACAGCAGTATGATTATATTGTAGGAGGCTTTCAAGCCCAGGATGAAATCTCAGGCCCAAGGACCATCAAAGCTAAGAAGGATTTTCAGAACCTGTGTCCCTGAATGCCTGTGATGAGGAGTTATTGCAGCAGGAAAAGTTTTTTTGATGCCCCAGGGTTTCCTCCTGCTGTTCGTCATTAGTTTAGAAGATACACACTCAAGGCTGGGTCTGAGTGTCACTGCCTCTTCTTCCCTTCTCCTTCCTGGGGCACAGAACTGGGTGAAGGCTTTTTCTGATTGGTGTTATTAGGGCTGACTCTGAATCACCTTGCTTTCCCTGCTCCCTGTCCCTCTGCCTGTAGCCTCCGGAGTGTATGTCCAGAGCAGCGAGGCCCTGCACATCATCACCAATGTGATCCATGCCAATGGGGACAGAGGCATCACTGTAGCCCAGAGCAACCAGCTCACCCGTGTGACCAACAACAGCATCTCCTGCAACCGTCAGAGTGGGGTCAAGGTTGAGGCCCAGTGTAAGGTGGAGCTCCGGGGCAATGGTATCTATGACAACAGAGGCCATGGCATCATTACCAAGGGTGACAGCACTGTTGTCATCGAAAATGACATCATTGGCAACCGGGGCAGTGGGCTGCAGTTGCTGCCCAAGTCTGACACTAAGGTGAGTATGTGTGCATGTGTGCGACATCTACTGCCAGCACAAGGCTCAATGCCAGGACACAGGACCCAACCCTGTACTGAGAAGCTGAGCCATAAGCACTAAGGACTTCAAGGATTATCATCCCCCCTGCCGAAACCCAGCCTGGGAGATGTTTCACACAGAAGATGCAGGGACTGGGATCAGAAGGACGAACCAAAGTTCACCAGCAGGAAGCCAGAAGTAAGGGTGTAACCTAGAGTCATAGTATTGGGAGTCTCTTGAGGTCAGGGCTATTTCTGCTTGCTTTCCCCAATAGAATGATCTTGCACAGGACCTGCTGTGCGGTAGGTGATTAACAAGGAGAGAAATCCTGCCCAAGGGCCTTCACACACACGATTCTGTGTATATCCAGAACGTCCCTTACCCTTTTACTATCTCATCCCTACAGCTTAGCTGTCTCCTTCAGGAACTATTTGATTCTCCCAGGCTGATTGAGGTACCCTTTTCTGAACTTTTGTGGTGCTTCTGTCCACCCTACTCCAAGGACAGTTTCCAGAGTGCTTTGTATCTGTTACCCATTTGTCTCCCCATCAGGGCCATGAACTCCAAGCATCTTTTATAGAAAGCACTGTGCTGGGTGCTAGGGTTTCAGTGTTGTGAAATTATGATTCTAGTGGTTCTCAGCTCTGCCTGAGTCAGTGAGTTAGGCAAGGAGTAAGGGACTCTGACTTTGCATCTGAGCACTGGGGGAATAGAGGAGGGACAGAGGGGCACACTGTTGTAGCAGTTGAATCATCAATGCCCTTGGTCTGCCAGGCCTTTGCATTTTGTTTAATGCATCTCCCCTGCTCTGTACCTGACAGACTCCTTTAGCTTGCCCATCACCTCCTCTGGTGAGCCTTTCCTGATTCCACAGGCACCGCTCAACCTCCTTTGAGTTCCTCTGGCCCCTTACTGACCTTCAGAGGATTATCTCCCCCCTTGACTTTTTAACTGATGCTTTCCTTTCGGGGCTCCCCCAGCAGTCTGTGACAAGCTCTGGCTGCTTCTCCCAGGTAACAAAGAACCGGATCCACTCATTCCGGGCCTATGGCATTGCAGTGCGGGGCCACGCCAAGGCCCTGGTGCAGGAAAACATCATCTTCCAGGGCAAGACCAACAAGACCATCTTTCAGCAGATCTCAAACAACCGAGACTGCATTATGCAGAACAACAAGTTCCTGGTCTTCAAGAAAAAGTAAGTACGTGGGGTTGTCTGCACCTGTTGTATAGAACGATGGTGAGGTTGTGGGCAGCCAGGCCCAGCCCAGGCTGTGCAGCTGCTGCCTCACTCCCTGCAATCCCGCCGGCTTTCAGCTCTGGTCAGAAAAGGCCTGTGCTTAGGGTTTATGTCAGGCCTGGCCCAGGACTTCCTGAGAGGGAAAAGATTTTTCAGAGTCAGGGAAAGTGATTTCAAATCTCAGCTTTGCCTGTCACTGGCTGTGTGACCTCGGGCAAGTTTCCTAGCACCTTTGAGCTTTAGTAAAATCTAGCTAATATCCATTTTGTGGCACCAGTTTGGGATAAAATAAGACCTGTGGCCTAGCTAAGTAAGGCATTACAAAAATGTTAGTTTTTGCTGCTGCTGGCCTTGCTTTTAATGCTCTGCCTCAGGGTGCACAACTGCCTCCCACTTGTCTCCCCCAACCTCTGCTTCCTCTTCCTCCCTAACACCAAAGTTCAGTCTGTTCTCAGGTCCTCTTAGTGGTACTTGTAAAATGTTCTATAGCTGCCATCACCCTAACTCAGGTCTCAGCACCTTTTGCCTTGACCCGTGTTATCTGCACAGTTGTCCCAGCTGTTTATGGATGAACCATTTTGATTGGTCAGCATTTTGCTAAACTGGTTGTAAAAATAATAGTGATCCAGTTATTGCATTTTAGTATCACCTTTCCCACTGTAGCAGCCTCCTGCCTGGTCTTCCTGCCCCTAAGCCACGCATCTCTCACTCTGTACTATTAAACCTGCCTGGCTAACCTTTCTAAAGAGCTATGGTCATGCTACATGTAGTCAGAAACTTGTGATGGATTGCCGTTTTCTAGGTAATGATTGCCACAATCAGTAAAAATAGCTTTTGTTGTTGTTTTATTTTGCAGCACTGGGGATTGAATCTAGAATCTCTGCACTGAGCTCTATTTTTTTTTTGTTTTGTTTTGTTCTGTTTTGTTTAGACAGTGTCTAAATTGCTAAGTTAGGTAGGCTGAGCTCAAACTTACAATCCTCCTGCCTCAGCCTCTCAAAGCGCTGGGGTTCCAGGCATGTGCCACCACACCACACTCAAACATAGTCTTCTGAGTCTTATTCTTTCACTCAGCCTAATGCATTCAAGATTCATCTGTGGCGTTGCTTGTTAAGTCACTTACTTCTTTTTATTCCAGAGTAATTTCCATGTATGTATATAGCAATTTGTTTACCCATTCATCAGCTGAAAGGTGTTTAGGTGGTTTGCTGTTTTGGGCGATTATGAACAAATCTTCTATAAACATTAACAGTCACACTGCTGAGAAAAAGAGGAAAGTGAAAAGCTACTGATTGTTTCCAAATTCTTAAACATGGGGCATTTGACTAGGAGTGTAACTCAGTGGCACAGCACTTGCCTAGAATGCACAAAGCCCTGGATTCCATTCCCCACACAAGACAAAAACAAAAATGGGGAAATTGAGGCCCATAGAGGGAAACTGTCTGAGGTTCTATGCAGAATTGGAGGCAGAACTGAACTTAGGATACAGGACCTTTTCCCCTTAGTTTCACACACTCATTTTTCTGGGCTGTCACACTCAGGAGACAAAACCTACACCCCGATCTGAACACTGGAATAAACTGATCTGGAACGACACATTGATTGTACAGGGCATTCAGTAAGTGCTCTAGACTCCCAGAGTCCCTGGCTTTCCTTTTGTACCTTCAGGTCTGATACGTGGCGCCTGGTAAACCCACCAGCACGGCCTCATCTTGAAAACTCTCTCAGGGGCCCTTCTGCGGCCCACAGTGGGCAGAAAGTGACAGCCATGGCAACCAGGATCACAGCTCGTGTGGAAGGTGGTTACCACAGCAACCGCAGCATCTTCTGCACCATCCTGTAAGGATGTAGACCTGCCTCAGAAGAGCCAAGGGGCGAAGGCCCTCAGGATGAAAATAGTGCCTGAGAAGACTCTTCATCCCTCCCTCCTCTTGGAAAAACAGGTCCCAGGCCTCCGGGGACTCAGAACAAGGTACCTCCAAAACAGTTCAGCTCCACAACCCTCAGCAGGAACTTGGAAACACTTTGGAAGGAGAAAAGGGTGCAGAAGTTGGAGAGCTTCTGGTGATTCTAGCAATTGTAGATTAGGAAGAGTTGGGGAAACTCAAACAGTATGTGAAACTTTGGGGTCAGGATTCTTTTAGAATTACAGGGACTGTCATTTAACATACCAAACCCTGACTCTTCTCAGGAAAGATATTTGCTTCTGAGGGAAGGAAGTGACAGGGGTGGGGCAGAGATAACTGCTGCCCCAGCAATAGCCCCTTATCTGGTCCTGGCCCTCCCTTGATCCTTCCAGAGACTGCACGCTCGAGTTGGTTTTCTTAAGGACACAGTACTCCTAGACTCGGACACAGTCCTGTGAAGAAGGGGAAAGGCTGTCCCAGGGAAGAGAAAGGGACATGATACAAACAGGAGGGCCATGTGGCAACTGGCTTCCTTCGGGCATCAGGCAGATGCACGGCTGGGTAGTCCAGGATGTGTGAAGCTCCAGTCCTCAGGGAGCTCCCGAGCTCAGGAAGACGTTAGCTTGTGCCTGCCGCAGGATCCGGAGCCCATGTGAGCAGACCCACACCAGCTGCCCCTCAGCCCCAGCATTCCCGCTGGCGGTGCCTGGGCCCTCCGTGGATCCCCATTCTCATGGGTATGCCTGCCTTTATTGACCCTGTGTCCCCGACTGTGCCTTGGCTCAGGCTTCCGTTACTGGCTCACCTTTCTCCACATCTCCATGTGCTGGCCCCACTCATTCTTCAAAGTTTAGCTCATATACTGCCATCTTTATATGGCTCCCCTCTACTCCAGATGACAGTGCTGTCCCTCTGAACCTCAGCCTCCCTTCCTCTGCTCCCTCAGGGCACTGAGCACTTTCTGCCTCATTTTGAAACTATCTGGGGACCTGTACCTTGTCCCACCCACTTGCCTGCGAACTCTCTGAAGGTGACGTTACTGTCTCTGTCCCCGGTCCCAGCCTACAGCTAGGGGTAGGATTAGTGGCCTCTGTCAGAAGGTGGCTAGCTCCCACAAGCTTTTACCTACTTGCACTGTGAATGTATCAGGGTTGCAGAGCCAGGTGGGCCAGGACCCTAGTGTTTGAGGAAGGGGGGCTGGACACAAGGCCAGTTCAGCCTGAATGACCTCCCTCCCACTTGGCCTTTCAGGCGGGGCCATCACCAGCCTGCTGGGGGTCACTGTCCTGCATTTGGCCAGGCGGCTTCCCAGGCTGGTTCTTTAAGGCCCTAGGTGCTGCTCCACTGGGTGGGTGGGAGACAGGAAGTCAGCTCTGGCTTCTCCCCAAGAACCTTGGACACAAGTGTTGGTCCCTCCCATCCCCAGCACTGTCCTTTGCACTTGTTTGGTGGCCTCAATGTGAGTCGCTGTACAAAATGCTGCCTTTGTTATTTTGTAAGAAATGACTTTTCTGTGAATCAAGAACTTATGAAACTCAATAACTAAAATAAAGTTCTATATTTTAAAGGAGGCACTGTGTTGTTTTGGTCTGGCATTGGTGGATACTGGTGGGCTTTCCAGACTGACTGATATAGGCCCTGGCCATCCCCAGAGGTGCCCCTGCTTCTCTTGAGGAAAAAGGAGAATCTCAGGACCCTCCTTCTGGTCAGCTTGTGCCCACCAGAACTCATGATTTACAGCTCTACGGGCTGCATCTCTCAGGGTCTCAGTGTTCTTCTCAGTCATTTAGCATTTATAGCTCCAGTCTTGCTTGCCCCATGGGGCTTTGTGAAGATCAACAGTAACGGCCCTTCTTATCACACCCCTTGACAGTCAGCAAAGGCTCTCAGAGCCACAGACACATTTTCCCAGCTTCAGTTACTTGGCATATTACCATTTTTGCCATATTCACACATTACCAGAGAAGCTAGCTAGTACACTTTTTTTCCCTTTTTGCTAAGTTTTACCTGAAAAATCTTCATAGAAAATTGTTGTCTGGTTTAGCTCTCAGCAGCCTGCTCCTGGCCTCTGAGGAAGCTTGCCCTCTTTGGAGACACCAGAAATATACATCTTCCTTCTGAGCAAGGGACATACTGGGATAGTTCCATATTTTTAATTTCTCTCTCAAGCTTCTTCTCATAGACCACATTCTCTCATACAGCAAAATGAGCTTGCTCATGCATCTCCCATGTCTAGAGTTACACTGTCCTTCATGTACTGACAGAACTGTTTCTTGTATGCATCTTCATTTTCTACCAGGTACCACATCTAATCTGCAGTGTTCTGACTCATGTGCTTCTGGTGTACTTCCTTCTGCACTGAACTTGCTTTCAGAATCACAGTCAGGGAAGCCTTTGGTATTGCAGAGATAGACAGCCTAGCCTCTATCCACAGCTCCCTCAGCAACCCAAGAACTTCACTGCCGGTTGTCCTGCTAATGAAGCCTGCATCCAAGTAACAGGTGAAGGTATTGGGTTGACACCAATGCTTTCCATGTTGTATTTATCTCTGGTTCCACTTGGCTGACCTGACTCTCCCCTGTATGTGACCTTAGGCAGACAGAAAAACTGAGATTACCATTTTCTGACCTGGCTCCACCTTATTAGAACAGGCTATAAATTAGCTTGTCCTGACAACCCCCTCCTTCTGATGACCTATAGCTCCTTATCTCCGCCCTGCCATGCTAGATCCTCCTCACACCTACTCCACTGGCCCTTCCAGATTCTTTATAAACCATCTAGTAGATGTAGCTTCGGGTTCGGCCTGGTGAAATCTTTTGACTGACCTCCCAGACCCCACTGTCCCAAATCCTCACACACATGAACACGAGAACCATCTGCCACTTATAATCACAGCAACACCAGAGGGAGGTGAAGTCCAGTCTGGCCACCATCACTTTATATTTCCACACAAAGCAGGCATGATTTGGATGCTGGCTTCTGGCTTTATTCCTGCAAGGCAACACTCCTTTCATTTTCTTTTCAAGCAGCGGCTATGAGGGGGCCAAAATGCCTGCCCAGAAAATGTACATCTAGTTACATCTTCTTCCTCTTTGACTGCTGGTTTGAGTTCTGAGCTGGAGGCAGTGGGATGGACAGAGTACCCAGCCTGTGATCCTCTTCCCTGCCGGGTGCCAGTGACACTTTTCTTTTAGAGATCTTCAGCCTCATAGCTTTCGCTATCTCAATCATCCTAAGAAACAAGCAGAACAAGCAGAACAAATGGACAGGTGCACTTAGGTTTGGCAAGAAGGCACAGCATATTTATGCTGTAGACGTTGAAGACAAAATCACAAAACTGGCTAATAGTAACAAGCCCCCAGCAGAGGGGCAGACCGGATGCTTCTACTCTTTCGCCCTGAACTAACGGACAGTTTAAAGTGTTGCTATCAGGAAATATCCATACACTGTAGCTCAGTGCAAAGGCCCTGGGTTCAATCCTCAATATGGAAAAAAAAATTCACATAAACTATAAAAACGCACATTGAGAGTCTATAAAGAAAAAAAAAAAAAGAAAACATCCATACAGATGATGGAAAACCAGGTTCTTTAGATCTTATTAATAATTATCTTTACTGGGCTGGAGATTTAGCTCAGTGGCCTAAGCGCCTTCCTGGCAAGCACGAGGTTGTGAGTTCAATCCCCGGTGCCGCAAAACAAAAAAAAAATCTCTACTGCCTATATTAA
>RJWT010034031.1:0-13762 GCA_004365215.1 Cuniculus paca
AAGAAAGAAAGAAAGAAAGAAAGAAAGAAAGAAAGAAAGAAAGAAAGAAAGAAAGAAAGAAAAAGAGAGAAAGAAAGAAAGAGAGGCAGTCCATTGGGGTGGGAACCGCTTCCTGGTCACTCATCCCTGTGTGTGTGCCAGCAAAATTTGCTGCCAGGTTGCAGCGTCCTCTGTTTGAAGGAGGCAAAGGAGGTGAGGTGCCTTATGTCCCAAATCTATCCTGTGTGGCTTGAGTTAAGGGCACTATTTCCATCCATAAGCTTTTCAGATGCTTCCCCAACTGCAGTCCTGCTCAGCATGCAGGTGAGAAACTCACAGGCAGCCCTGGATAATCACTTTATAAATACCTAAGCCTGTGTTTTGTTTGCTCTCCAAGTCTTTTATTTCAGATTGATTTTGGCATCAGAATATTGTTCTCCTTTTCTTTCCATTACCTGTGTTTTTAGTTAAATTTCTGAGTTGCTCCAATGTGGCTCCTCCTCTATTCAGCCACGTTGAAATTTTCCTCCTTGGGTGACTCTGACACAGACTCTTATTAAGAACCTCATTGCCAAAGCATACCAAAGCATATGTCTATTCTCTCACCTGGATGTCTATTCTCTCACCAGATTTTAAGGGTAGCTTGGCCATCTAATGCCCAACTCGATAGCCTCCCTGCAGAGGGCCCCCATGCGTGCTATGGGTCAAGCAGAGGCAAAAATGGTCCACCTGTTCCTCTCAAGAGCAGGATGAATGTAGTAAGGAATAAGGGATGAGGAGACAGGTACTCAGGTAACTAATTAAAATGCAACTTTATTTTAATAAGTGGTGAGTATGACAGGTGAGAGGGAATGCAGTGTGGTAAGAAGCAGGAGAAGGACACACACAGATCTGCATTTGAATCCCCCCCTACATCCTTCCCAACTAGGGGGAGTCCCGTGGACCTCACCTCAGTTTCCTATTTTTGTAAAATGGACTGAGGACTCAGATACTCATGAAAATCAACTAAGTTATCTGACCTGGCACACAATAAGTACTTGGAAACTGCCAGCCCCTTCCTTCTTGCCTTTGGGTTTTACTGATGAAACTGTCTGCCAGGATGCCACAGAGACAAAAATTATCTCTTATCTGGAGCTATTGTTAACTCCAGTTGTCAAGGAGAATAACGTATTCATGTAGTTATCTGAGAAAAGAAGATTTTGTTTTATATCCCATTGTTAAGCTGAAAATAAGATTCTATCCCCTGGGGAGATGGGGAGCTATTTGTTTTGGCTTCAGAGAGTTATGGATCCCTGGAAACAGAATGCCTTGCTCTCCAAGCAGCTGTGCGGTCCTCCAGGTTGCTTCTCCTAGCAGAGGGGTCCCACGTGGTCTGGGACAGAGGCCAACATATGCTCTCTTTGGGACATGTCAGCCCAAGATGCCAAGACAAATGGCCTCTTGCTTGTTCTCTGGCACCTAAATCTACACTGTTGCAAAGTGCTTTCCCACGCATGAATTCACACCAGGCTCTCAACTCTCCTGCAAAGCTGGCAGCATGGTGATGTCAGCAGAATGACAGCTATGACCTCTTTGCATCATCCTCCTCACTTGACCTCCAAATCTTTGCTCAAATATTCTCTTCTCAATAACACCTACCCTGATCATCCTATTAAAATTGCAATCTGCTTACATTTGGCCCGCCCCACCCTACCTGCTCTGTTCCATCCTTTAGGATTTTCCTTTCGCACATACAGCATCCTACAGGCCTCCAACTCCAGGCAGCACGGTGGGTCAAGGGCCTCAGCAGCCCTGCTCTGAGTCCTTCATTGCATCTGAGCTGACACCAAATTTCCTCTGCCAATGACAAGGTATGGCAAGAAGATATGGACTCCTGATGTCTGCTTTGGTTTGAGGACTGACTCCCTGATCGTTTTGCCAAATCAGGTTGCCTCTACTCAAACTTCTCTCCCGATCTTTTCGCTCAGAATCCTACTTGCCATTGTGGCCTGGTGGATCCCTTCAGCCCTTCTCCAGCATCCTCCCTATTTTCCCCTCACACACACATTTCCTACAATGAACTCTGGCATGTTCAACCTGATCTGGCTTCCTCCGAGACTAATACCCTGTAGCATCTCTCTTCTAATACACTAAGTCCTTTACTTTTTATATTTATTGCTATTTTCTATCCCTACCCACAAAAAGGTAGGATTTTCTAAAACTATTTATTGTTGCACCCCAGGCTTTTTAGTGCCACTAAAAAGCAGGACTTAATGAAGCTCAGAGATTTTAAGTGACTCTCTCAAGTGGCTCAGTCAATAAGAGGTGGGGCTGGGTCTAGGACTCGGCTTCTCTACTCCAAAGCTCTCATCTTTCCTCTCTTCCCTGATTATCACCTATGCTCTTTTCTGTTACTCACCTTTCTTCTGGCCTCCAGTTTCTATGCCTCTCCACTCATGGCTCTCTTCCTTGTCCCTCTTCCTTGACATTGTTTACCTCTCATGCTCAGCCGTTGTGCACGTCTGTGACCTCACTATATTATGGTTAGGAGGACTAGTATGTCAGTATTTCTCAGGAAAATGGGATTCCCTTCCAGAGAAGGGAAAGAAGAAGGAACATAGGTGAACACTAAAGGCATCCACGAAGGCACAGGACTGGCGAAGACCCAAAGAAGTAGAGAGACCTCCCAGGGAACTGAGAGAAGAGAGACTGGAGAGCAAATACCTCTGGGTGGGATGGAAGTGACAGGACCCAACTCTGCTCCTCAATGGCTTTGTGACCTTGGCTTAGTTCTTTAACTTGTATGAGCATCTGTTTCCCTACTGAATGGTCATCTCTACCTTGGGAATTCCAGTTTAACATTCTTGGAGGCAATAAAGACCAGAGAGCTGATGGATGAGACGACCTTGTAGGTGAAAACACAGGGGGGGCACGCTTAGGGAAGGATGAGCAGAGGTGAGCACAATGCAAACCACTGCTAGGTTGTGATCTCTCCCATTATATCTTGACCCCCCACCCCACCGCCACCATCAAGGCACCATCTGAGCGTTAGAAAAGGGACCTTAGGGAAGGAAAAAGAGTCATCCATCCTGTGGAATTTGGGCAGCAACAAAGAATTTCCGGGCTGTGAATGTGGGAGAGGTGATCAACAGGTGCCAGGGAAAGGCGGAGAACTGCCTTCCTGGAGTGTGGGTGGCAGGGGTGGGGAGGTCACCTGGTATGGGGTGTGCATAAGGCTCATGTGGACAGCAGATGGGGAGTGAGGTCATGGAGAGGACAAACAATGGGACCCATGTTGCCTGCAGGAAGAGGTCAGCCATCTACATGAACTGTCCTTGAAATCCTAACTGGGGAGACACTGAACCGAGTCCATGAATGGGCGCTGTCCCTGTCCAGAGCCCTCCAAATCCTAAGACTCTTCAATTCTTGGGCCCTAAGAAAGGATAAATAGGAGAACACAGAAACCCGACTGTCCTTTCCCAAGCAATCACACAGGGTGATAAAATGCACAGTGCAGGCAATGACTTTACCTTTGCATTCCATCCTGCCCAGTATGACACCTGTCAAAGGGCACAGCACACATTCTAAGGGGTTTCCAGCTGCCTGATAGCACCAGCAGGAAATGCTCTCTGGGCCTCCTGGAAGGCTTTCCTGATTTACAGTATTACTCAGGGCTTCCACCAGCTCTGACACCCAGGAGACAGACGTCAGGGAGATGGATTGAGAACTGCCAGTGACTTACTGATCTCCGTGGAAGATGGACAAATGATCAAGTTGTCCCTGCAGTACCCCCATACCCCTGCAGAGGTGTCTCACTTGCTCTCTAGCTGCGCAAACACACTCAGCACCTACCACAGCCTGGGCATGGGTGGTGTCCTATAAGAACGGAAACTCTCAATCACTGTCGTTATAAGCTTCTGCTTGCTGGGAGGACTAGGGTGAGGATGAAGTGAGATAAATTTATGAAAGTATTTTGAAAAACAAAAGTACTGGGAAAGCCTTAGTTGTTTTTAGTGTATGAGTCTGGTGCCTTAGGCTCCTAGAAAAGCTTTCTTCTAAGTCGGTATGGGGAAAGCTGGAGCCGGCTACCCCACGCCTGTCTTTAGTGCTAATATGTATAGGGAGCAAGTCACTTCATCTTTCTGAGCATTTTATTTCTCTCAGTTTCAATTTCTTCCCCTGTACAATGAAATAAGGGACAGATAAATCAGGGTGTCCCTTGCAGATAAATTGGGGTGTCCCTCACACATTTTGGAATCTGTTCACACAACCCAAGTAGCAGGAGGACTATCTTGGAGTTTATCATGGTAGAAGGACCTGGATGTCTCAGGAGACTTGGAGCATAGCCCAGGCTCCAAACCAGCTCGAGTGGGTCTGTCTGGGCCTGATTTCTGTCCTCTAACAAACAAGGTCACAAGACTCATAACTCTCTTCAAGTTCCCTCTTAGTCCCCCAAATCTAGGATATTTGGCACCCAGCACATTTGCCTAGATGGCAAATCCAGCACCATCCCACCCCAGAGCAGGGAGTGGGCACAGCTTTGGGGTTGAACAGCCAGGGCACAGCAACACAAAGCTTGGATCCACACAGTCTTTCTTACCTAGTGGCTTCAGGGAGCCCTATGGGACCGCTGACACCTTTGCCTTATCTTGGTTCCACTCTAGACTGGGGCAAGATAGCCAGGCATGAAGCGAGTGAAACCACTGTCTGCTCCTTCCACTTACTCATGTTCACTCCTGCGGGACCAGGAATAGGAAATAAAAGGAAAACTCCCTTCTCCAGCTAAACCATTCACCAAAATGTTCCCTGCAGGGCCTCCCAGAGAACACCAAAGCTTCTTATGAGTTATCTTTTGTGAAGGTTAAAAATGAAGTAATTAGCTCCATGCACTTGGAGAGGGGGTGGCGGAAGTGGCACAGAGAAGTGGGTGGCAGAGAGAAGGTGCAGCATCCTGAAAACTCATCTAGCAGTTGTGATGGAGACGGTAAAGGAAGTCCCAGCAGGTGCACATGCTCTGCAAGGAGCTGCCTGGCC
Source organism: Cuniculus paca (assembly GCA_004365215.1). Taxonomy (NCBI): domain Eukaryota; kingdom Metazoa; phylum Chordata; class Mammalia; order Rodentia; family Cuniculidae; genus Cuniculus; species Cuniculus paca. The sequence goes on from RJWT010034031.1 coordinate 4,993, forward strand.
TGCCCTGGTGCCCACACTTCCTGGGTTTCAGCCATAGCATCCAAGCACAGGGAAAGGACAGTCACAGAGCCCAAAAGATCCTGGGCAGGGGAGGGTTTTATTCTGCTGAGTCATAGACTCAAAAAAAAAATTGTGCTTGTTTTTATACAAAAATCTCCTCCACAGTTTCTTTGTGTGCTGATATTTTAGCTTCTGTTTGGCCATTTGCATTCACAGGGTACTCATTATCACACAAGACAGTACATTTCACGGTGGCCATGTCTGAATCTTAAGTATTACTCCATAGATTAAATCAAATCCAGTTTGCATCCAAGGAGTCTGAGAGTTACCCTCTGGAGACTTCCAGAATGAAATGTCTGTGGGACCATTACCTCCCTCCCATCTCCTTTAACGATGTGACCAGGGAATGACTTGTGACCTTAGATACCAATTTCCATAATCCCATTTAGCAGTCCTCCAAGTAAAAATACAAAGGAAAATCACAACCAGAAGAGCCTGAGGGCGCCTTCTAGCTCTGTGACTCTACAAATAATAAACACAAAGACATAGATCTGTTTCACCCAAAAGAGGGCACTTCCCCAGCCTCCAGTACCCCAGTATTCCTGTGATTCCATCTTTTGTCTTGTTTTGCCCTCTCACTTCCCTCAGTCCAACAAGGAGATAAAGTAATAGAGGAAAATGATAGCTCAGACATGAAAGCTCTGGGTACTAGTCCCCTCAGTCTGCCAAAAATTTGAGAAATAAACAAAGTAACCAAATGACACGACTTGCATAAAGTATAGCTAATGCTCCCCTCTGGCACTCTGACATACACTCAATGACTATTTACGAGTTTTGACTCAGGATCATGGTAGGAGAGACCCTCTTACCATCTACCTGGGAGAAGACAGGATTCACAATGTTTTCTCTGGAAAGTAACGGGTGAACCCATCTCTATCGGTCTGTCTGAATAAGGCTGAGGGCTGGGGGATGGCTTCATCTCTCCCTGAGAAGATCCCCACATATCTGCACAGCAAAGCCAAATCTTGGTGAATTTCCAGTGTCACTACTACAAAGCAAGTAGCAAAGAGAGCAAGCGGCCATGCTACAAGGAAGGCTAGGAAGGAGGACAGCCTCTATAGGTATCCCAGAGACCTGCTGGGGCACACTGTCAGCCCACATAGGCCAACATATGCCATGGTAAAGCAAACAGCAGGGGCTGGCAAATCCAGAGCCCACGGTGACCACAGGGCCACGTTCGCTCATTAAGATGCTGCTAGGACATGGTTCACCTGATGGTGGCCTTATTTGCAGATCCTGACTCATGCTGGGCCCTCTCTCACCTTCCTGAGCTGTGGATGGAAAAATGATTGGACTGCAGCAGATATTTCTATCACAACAGCCTAAACTAAATTCAACACAGATTTCACAGCCCAGCTCAATTCACCAGGCCCTTCCCCACCAGGTCCTAACCCACCTTGCTACGGCCTCCAAAAGACCCTTACATTTTTAGAGGTCCTGTTTTAGAAGGACAAGCAGCAGCTTTGTCCCACCTGGCTGCCTCTCTATAGATACACTGCAAGATCTAAAAGACCCTCAGAAGAGGAGGTGCTCTCCTTGTCACTGGCCTTCATAGTGAGGTGACAGCCAACTCCTCCATCTGTAATGCCCTAGCTCTCACATTCAGTTCTGCAGTTGAGCATGCCTAAATCCACTGTTCTCCTTATCCCCATAAATTAAATCTGGCCAAGGTCATGGTGATGGACTCTGACCCAAGACAGGCCAGAGAGACTCATGACAAGAGCTTTGGGTGACACTTGAAAAAAGACACGGAAGATGCTCCGCTTGGGGCTACTAGGCTGTCCTTACTTATATATTCCTTTGAGATCAGTGCTTTATGGGTTCCTGGGAAGCCCCTGCCCCAAGAAACACACCAGTCCATAGGCTACAAACTTGACAGTAACGATGCACTACTGTTTGAGTGTATCCCCCAAGAATTCATGTGTGGAAACATTAATTTTTCAATGGGTCAGAATTGGGAGTTGGAATCTAGTGGGAGGTTACCTGGATCATGGAGGAAGGACCCTCATAAGTGAGTTAATGCTTTTCTCATATGAGTGCTCACTTAGGTAGGACTGGACCAGTCACTTCAAGAGGAAATTATGAGAAACCAAAGTTACCCCTTGCATTTTATCTCTCCTGCATGCATCTGCTTCCCCTGCTTTTTACCATAATTTGAAGCAAATTGAGGCCCTTGCCTGAAGCTGACCAGATACTGATGCCATGCTCTCAGACTTCCCAACCCCCAGAGTTATAAGCCCAAAAACCTCTCCTCTTTGTAAATTATCTAGTCTTGGCTATTTTGTTACAGCAACAGACAGTACAGGTTATGAGGTTGGTCATATGAATGCCAAGATAAGAAAGGAGGTTTAAAAAAAAAAAAAAAGAACAGGCAAATTTCTTCAACTCTTCACAATTTTATTTCATCCAAAAAGCACACATTTTCCAATAGAGCTCTAGTGTTTGTTACAGTCTGTTTTTTCTAGTTCTTGGAAAAGTGGTCACCACATAGGGAATCCCTGACAACACTCCATTAGGCAGAGTGTCCAAGCAACCAGAAGGCCCTGGGGATGTTCAGTTGAGAAGCATAATGATGATGAATTCTGTCCATACTGTTTATGATTTAACAACTGGTTTATTATGTAGGATGTTGTGGGTCACTCCTGGGAAACTATTTAAACAAATAATCTGTAGTTAAATGACCTAATAGAACAAGTGTTGTCAGGTTCTTGGAAGAGTCCCACAATCTAAAGCTATTCATAGATTCTTAGAATTGAAAGGTACTTTCAATATCTTTCAATAAGATCCCTTTACAGTACTAGCATATAAGCCAGGGCCTAGCAAAATTAGAGCACTTGCCCAAGATCAAAATTTGACTTCTTTACACACATCCGTACCACAAAAAGGCTGATATAATTTCCCCCACATTTTCCTGGTGTGGTAGAAAGCCCTGTTTCCAATGATCCTCCATAGCGCTGACTGTAGCACATGACTTTGGGCAAGGAGCTTAACCTCTCTGATCTAATTCCAGTTATATGGCGCCCTTTGGCAGAAAACAGCCTCATGCAGTCATTGCCTATACAAATTGCTACAGCTTATGCCTAAGTTGTTGAGCAAAATCAACCCCACCATTTTTACACAATTTTGGAGGTGAGGAAGAAGGGAACAGCCAAAGGCAACCTCATCTCAGCTAAGGGAGGGAAAGGCCGATGGCTTCAAAGGAGGAAGAGGATGGAAACCTCCCAGCAAGTACACTGGCAGGTACCACCAGCTCCCTTATGCGCTAGATATGATGGGCTCACTTGGGCACTTATCAAGCATTTCTTGCCCGGTCTCCTTACTAGGAGACCTCTATTTTGTTTACATGCCTGCCCAACCCCAGTTATCTTGTGTGCTTTTAGATATGCTTTCTGAATACACTTATTCATGGAGACCTCCTCTCCCTGTTGGTGTTGACTCAAAAACTCAGGTTTAAGCCAATCAGCACATAGCATATCCCTGGCAATGTTATTTGTTTAAACATGGGCATATGGCTAAATCGGCCAATCAAGTAGAAAGGAAGGGCTCTTATGCCAGGCTGGGGAAGGCTTTTTAATCTCTGGGTATATATAAAATAATAAAGGCCAGGCATGGCGGCACACATCTGTAATCCCCAACACTTGGGAGGCTGAGGTAGGAGGATTGCCACAAGTTCCAGGGCAGCCTGGGCTACGTAATGAGTTCAAAGCCAGCCTGAACTGCCTATTGAGACCCTACCTCAAAAACACATAAAAATAAACTAAAAAAAAAAAATTCTACCCCAGTTGCTGCTGGCAGAATATTGAAACCATGAAGGGAGGGCTGAGTCAAGGCCAATGCTCTGAGGGAAAAGATGCAGAGTAGACACAGAAACTGGTCCAGACAAAGTACTTTTCCTCGAGTCCATCCTATCTCTAGACCTTCTTCACATAAGATTTTAAATGTCTGTATCTTATAAACAAGTCTGAGACTTTTTCTGGCTTTTTGCACTTGGAAACAACCTAACCAATGGAGCAAGTAAACTGAAATGCATACATGTGTGTGAGAAGGCAGGTCTCCAGGAATCATGATGAATTCCAAATGAGGTGGAAATTCTGCTCAGTGCTCTACCCCATGGTCCTGAAAGCACAGGATACCACACATCGGGGTGCTGCTGTACAAACCACATTCCTTGAGGTATCTAAAATAAACCCTCAGAACTGAAACTTGACCTAGCGTCTCTCATAACCTTTAAGGAGTTGGCCAATGTGTCCTCTGATCCTCAGGCTCCAGCTGTAAGAAAGGACCAATGATACTGACCATCCTAGTCCATCTCATCAGTCCACTGGCCATTTCCAAAACCTCATTCATTTCTCTTCTACTCATCCATTCTCTCTTTGACTTCTCCTTCAGAGTGCAGTCAGTCTGGGGAAAGGAGAGGGTAAAAAGTGAATTGCTAGAGCCATCACCTGAGGGTCGTTTTGTCCCATGCACAGACCAGAGGCTCCAAGACACTACAAAATTCACTAACAAAGACGTGTGACACCCTCGCTTCCAATCCAGGCTTGGAAACACCTTGAGAACGGTCGAAGGGCACCAGCTCTTACCGTGTCCTCTGCCAGTTCCTTTTGCCTTTGGAACTCACTGTGTTCCATCTGAGGGCACGAGACGGTGCTGGGATGCAACAAGTCACTCGGCTCCTTCCTGAGCCCTTCTGCCAGGCAGGCACTGGGCCAGGTTCTGAGAACAGGGCCATCCCTGAGAGGAGCAGGGATACCAAATCACACTGAATGAAGGCCCTGCTCCCCAACACCACAGCATTGCAGCTGAGGCTCCTGGTTAACAGTGAACACAAAGGGAAACCAGCAACAGAGTAAGAATCAAACAAAATGGCGTAACGGGGCCTGCCTAACACAGGCTTTCCCACTTCAAAGACACATGAGGCAATCGCTTTTCTTTGACCTCCAGCACTTCATCCCCTAAATATTTTCCATCCCTCTATGTATTAGTCTGTTTTGCATTACTACAACAAAATATCACAGACTAGGTAACTTACAATGAACAAAAATTTTATCTCCCCCTGTTTTGAAAGCTGGAAAGTTCAAGAGTGTGGGTTTGGCATCTGGCATCTGGCCTTCTTGCTGAATTATTGCAATTGTAGAAGACAAGAGGGAGAAAGGAAGGGGGGCAAAAGGAGGCCAGATTTATTCTTTTATAAGAAACCCACTCCCACAATAATCAGCCCATTCTTGTGATAGTCTCGTCAACCCATTCACTCTACCCTCATGGCCTAATCATCTCTCATTAAGTCCCACCTCTCAATGCTGTCACATGGGCAATTTAATTTCCAACACATTTTGGAGGAGGCACATTGAGATCGTAGTACCTTGGAATAAGATGTAACAGCATTCAGACTCGTTGTCTAAGAAACAAGGAGATTGGAATAGAAAACCATCGAAGTCACTTCAGACCGCACATTCTTGGTTATAGCATCTCCTAGAAAAGAATTCATGAGATTCCCGGAACTTACAGAAGCAGCCAAGTCGCTTCTCTCTGACCTTCTTGTGTTCAACTGTTCCAGTGGAACTCTGTTCCCAAGGAATTTAGCCAGAAGCAGAGGAAATGACTAAATGCAGGGGGAAATCACTTGTGTCGCTTTCATGTACAGTACTTGAATACTGTGGGAATATTTGTGAGAATGCTCTCCCTGTTGCTCTCGCTCTCTGGTCTCTCCCCATCCCACTTCATTTCTAGTCTTCCTCCCCCTGTTATATTCAGTCACAGCATTCTTAGAGCTTTGGGGGACCTCTTTCAATTGCTCTTCCATTTGGGAAAGAAACTTCAACCCTTCAGAAATTATCCTGACCTACCAAGTGCAATCTCACCATGGCTCCCTGGGGTGTCTTTCACATAGTCCTTTGGGGTCTTTCAGCACAGAAGCAGATGTCCTGCTGGAGAACTTAGACTGGGCCTCTAGGTCAGCTGCTGGTCACAGCATAGCCCCCACACACCCTGTGGGCCATGGGGGTTCCTGGCCAGATTCTCCTGCTCACCTGTCAGGGATGGCAGTCAGTAGCAGCCAACTCCGCCCGACCCCTGATCTGTGTTGGGATCCATGGACAAGGGAAGTGGATGGCCCATGGGGCTAAGAACAATGTCTGCTTCTCATCCCATTCTACATCCTTCTCTCTTTTCAGCTTAGCAGACTAAAGTTCAAGAAAGGGTCAGAGAGTATTGCTAATGGGGTTTAGATTTCAGACATAGGATTAGTCGGGAAGCACTTCCAGATGTATAAAGGCATTGTCTAAGACACTTTTTCATCCCCCTAGTAATCACTTGTTGAACACCTCCTATTTACTATTCCATGTGTCCTATGGCTGGGGATGCCAGTGTGGGTCCTATAGTGATGACAAAGAGTGGTTGCCATGGTTCATGGTGCATGCACAGGGCTGTGAGAGATCTGGGAGAGATGACAGCAGCTTTGCGATAGTCCATGGCGATGCACCACTCGACAGCAGAAAACTTAGAAAGCAATGCCACCTTCCACCTAGAAGCAGAACCAGCTTGTGTATCAGATACGATTTCTAAAGCACTCTTTTCCCCACCCTGCTAGGGTGAAGCTCCGTATCTTGTCTCTGTGACTGATTCCCTAGGTCTATGCAGGACACGTGGCCTGTGGGACACCAGATAGCAGGTCTACGTAATGTAAAATCAGCCTGGAGCAATAATAGTCTGTTCTTTTGCTCAGCTGCCCAACCAATACATAAGCATTGATTAAATGTCTATTGTTTACCAATGGCTATGCTGAGTTTAGCAATTACATATTCTATCGATTTGATTGTAGCACAGTGAGATTGCAAGTTTCATGAGGGCAAAAGAAGAAGACTCACTTGCTTATTCTTATCCCCAAAACCCTAGCCCAGTGCTTAACACATGTAGATTTCAGAAAATATATTGAATGAATGAAATAAATGATTCAGCAGCTATGGAGACTTTCATAAGTACTAGCAAAATTGTAATTGTAGGCAAGAGTTGTCTTTGATTTTCTTCTACTTTCCCTAACCATATAATAAGCAAACATAAACCTAGGTGCATCACATGAATAGGAAAAATGAAATTGATGTTTTTAGTTGAGAAGTTCCTGAAAAAAAATTCTAGGACATAAAATCACAATAGATGCTTAATTATCTTCTTTCTGCCTGGTTTTTCTTCCTACCTCCATGCCTAGAATAGCCAGGCCCCATTTTCACCAGTTCCTGGAAAATTATGTAAAGTTTGGTGAAGCAAATATGATACAAAAAAGAACTGAAGAGGAAATCTCACTAGGAAGCTGTTTCTTAGCTGAGGACTCTGCAATTTAACAGTCAAGCCTTAGTGACAATCTAGTCGATGCAATTAACCAGGAAATCAAAAGCACGTAAGACGTCAGCCAAGGATGAAGTGAATTATACAAAAATTACAAAGCTGAATGTTGAAGAGTGAATGTTGAAACTTACAGAAGTGAGAGTCAGCAGAATTCAGGAAGTTCTCAAGGGTCAGGTAGCACTGAGACAGATCATGCTGATTGTTGTGTGGGCAAAGGTGTTAGGCAAGGTACCGCAAATGGAGGAAATGATATCAACCTGTACTGTGCTGTATTGTACAGTGACATTTTCCTGTCAGTTGGCACTCAGAGAACACATAGGAGATCCAAGCAAGATGTCAACAATAATAACAATAACAGCCAGTGGGTTTTTTTTTTTTTGAGCTCTTATTACATGTCAGGTGGTCTTTGTTTAATCCTCATGACTCAGTGAGTAATGTTACGGGTCCCCTTTTGTAATTGGAAGAAACCAAATCCCAGAGAAGTTAAAGAACTTACCCAAACTCATCTCCCTTTCCAGTGGAGAAGCTAGGACTTGAATTTATAGCATCTAAACCACTACGCTATCATTGCAGGGCAAACAGCAAAAGGCTCTGCATGCCAGACTAGAGAGCTTAAATGTAATTTGGGATAGAATTTGATCAGAAATGTGTGAAAATTAATCTAACAGTAGTTACTAGAATGACTTGGAGGGAAGAGAGATCTAAAGCAGGGTCTTTGACTAGTAGAGAAAGAGGAGTGGGCTACTTACTGCCCAATGCTTGTCTCCTCCATAAAATTCCACCAAACCTTAAGACTTTGGCAGGTCTTAGAGATGAAATGAACTTGAATGGCCAGCTCAGAATGCCTTTGTACTTGTCCATTTAATGCTACCATAATGAAATACCTGAGGCTAAGTATTTTATAAAGAAAAGGTTTATTTAGCTCTCAGCTCTGGCAGTCCAAGGACACAGTGAAGCTTCATGATAGATGGTGTCACAACAACAAGAGCACAGGCTAAAGGCAGAGATCATACAGTGAGACGGGAAGCCAGAGTGAGGGGAGGAGCCGGTCCTGCTCTTTTGACAGCACTCTTCCCTGGAGAACTAACTCAGGGTCCCGTGAGAAGTACCTTAGCCCTTTCTGAGGCCAGCACCTCCAAATGACCTCCTACTAAAGCTCTACTTCTTAAAAATCTTACCCCCTCTTAAAACCATGACCCTTAGGATCAACACACAAACCTTGGGGAACAAATTCAAGCCATATCCAACCATAGCAGTCTTTTTATTTAAATCCCCAAACTTATTCATTGGTGTGTATTTGAACATTTATGTGTAAATCTATTAATTCCTTACTCCCTATTACTTAGAATTTAATGCTCTGCTTTTCCAA
>RJWT010034032.1:0-13762 GCA_004365215.1 Cuniculus paca
CCTCTCCTCTCCTCTCCTCTTCTCTTCTGAATCACCCAATCTCAGGTGTGTTGTTATAGGAACACACACTAGACCAAGGCAACTTAGACTCCCAAATGCCCACAGGAAGAGTGCTGATTTGAAGGGTTAAAGTAAGTCTAGAAGGACCCTCTTGGTTCACCACACAGCACCATGACCTTGTTCTAAATGTCAGATGTCAGGATGTCTGGCAGAGCAGAAGCTCCTTGTGAGCCTGGCTAGGTCCCTGTGTCTTTCTCACCTATCCAGAAGACACAGGTGAGTGTTCCCCAGGGATGTGGGGCCTACAAACTCCCCACCTCTGGTCCCACACACAACCAGGACTCTGTCGCTTTTGTTTGCGCTGCTATTAAAGGACCTCACTGGAAGGGGACTTTGGAGTCTCATCTGTGCTTGGACCCTTCCCAGCCAGAACCCTGAAAGCCACAGAGTGGGACCCCCAGGCCTGGAATTGGAGTTTCATGCATTGAAGCTCTGATCTGATGATGACATAACTTTCTTTTTGTACTTTCTCTGTCTTCTGTGGAGTCATGTATGTGTCAATGAACAGTTCATGAACTTTGTTATATTGCTTTTACCTTGGTGTCTTGGTTACTTTTCTCTCATTGCTGAGACAAAATACCTGATGCCCAAAATGAGGGCAGGAAAAGTTTATTTAGCTTACAGTTTTTGGAGGTTTCAGTTCATACTCAGCTGGCTCCAAGGCAGGCGGCCCACAAGCAAAAAGAGCGAAAGGGCAAAAGAGGAGAAAAACACGCCTTCCTCTCTCCCTTGTATAGTATGCCGGCTCTGCCCCTGGGTGGGTGCAGCACTCACATTGCCAATCCCAGCACGAGACAGTGAACCAATCACAAACTCTGGACTCAGCCGCCTCCATGACTACCTGAGGCTCGGGGGCCACCTAGACACAAACCATGACACTTGGTGTTAAGGGATTTTGTGGTTTGTGACTCTGAACCTCTAAATTAAGCTGCTGCAACAGGCTGTAGTGTCTTCAAGGCTACATCCCTCAGCATCAGAAGGAGCTTTGTGAACAACATGCTTTTCTTTAAGAAATCAGAGCAGAAAGAGGTTCACTGCAGGGACATCCCTGGATGGGAGGGATGGGCCTTTCTCCTCCTCGGTGGCCAAAGGGTGCAACCTGTGAGGAACGGGCAGGAGGCTGAGAAAGTGACCCTCTCCAGGTCAAATGGGCGAGTGCTGGAGCAAAATGATAGAAGATAAATGAATGCTAGAAAAGGAGCTGGCTGGGCTCCAGCGTGAACTGCCTATGTTGCAGCATCTGAAGTTTGCTTTGAGAGAGCAGGCATGAAATTACCAGAGTTTAGCTAACAAGCTGCTGTTAGAGTAGTCAAATACAGACACAGAAAGAATAGAGTGAAAGTCAATAAGCAAAGACATTGGGGTAGAGTCCTCACTAATATATGACAACCCTGATAAATTTCATGGAATCTCTGTGTTAATTTTAGGATTGAGGAGAATGAAATTCAGGCTAAATAGAGTTGATGTTGAAAATTGGATAATTTCCCAGAAGGGAGTACTCAGTGGTCATTGTACCTGTTCTTGAATATATAATTGATATAGTGGTTTTTTTTTTCTTTTTCTTTTCTTTTTTTTTGACTTTTTGAGACAGGATTTCACTATGCCGTTCAGGCTGGCCTTGAGCTCACTTTGTAGTCCAGGCTGGTCTCAGACTTGCAATGATTCTCCTGCCTCAGCCTCCGGAGTGTTGGAATTACAGAAGTGCACCACCATGCCTGGCTTGATATAGCTATTTTAAGAATGACCATTGCTTCCTTGATGGAAAATACCAGTTTGCTGTCTGAATGCTTGAAGTTTGGGAAGTAAATTCACATGCCCCCACTTACCTTGCTTGGTCCCTCCAAATTCTCTCTCTTGACCCATACAGAGTTCCAGGAGGCTCGGAAGAGATCACCGTTACCACTGCTGGGGATATGTTGGTGCTGGGTCTGGGGGGCGGGGTGTGGTATAGAACAAGCCTTCCTGGCACCTTGGAGAAGTGAAGAAGATCTCATTGTTGCCAGTCTTGGCTGACTTGGAAGTTTACTTTAAATTCCAGGTTGATACTTTTGTTCAGTTGGTGTGCTTCAACCCTGTCTGGTGTGTGGGGACCGCCCTTAACTTACGCTTCTGCTGTTTGCTTGGGCTCTGCTCACAGCCACTTGGAGGGTTGTCGGTAGCCAGCCCCAATTAGACAAACTCCTCTGAGACCAAAGTGAGAAAATGTACTAGGGCTTTTTATTTTTTATTTTTAATTTTTTTTCAGGGGGTAACAATGGTACCTATTAGGGGCTTTTTAAAATCCAAGTTGCTACTAGGCTTGTTACAGAGAGAAACCAGGAAGTAGGATAGTGGGAAAAAATATAAAGAAAGTTACTAATATAAAGAGAGATTTTTGGTGTAAGAGAGTTTTGTATGATAAGGTTTTGCCCTATCAGGATTACAGCAAACAAACAAACGAATGGAAAGATAGTGGCAAAACTGGGAGGCACAAGCATGTTGAAAAAAGGCTTGAAGAGGATGAAGCTTATGAAAGTAGCATGCATGGCTCACTGCTGGCACTGCCTACAACGCAGGTCAGGTCAGACACTGGAAAGAATCCTGGACTGACATTTGGGAAACGGCACAGGTCACTAACCTGCCAGTTTATCATGTGGATGTCTGTCTGCTACTAGAAACTCCAGGGCATAAGTACAGCGCACATGAAGATCAACTGGCAAAAGTAGCTACCACTACTGAAACCCCGAGGACAGCAGCGGAGAAGTAGTGGAACAGCTGGGTGCATCATCGTCCAGGCCATTTGGGAGTGTGAACCATGTGCAGGTGGGGAAGGCCCGAAAAACAGCATCGCCTTTGTCTATAACGAGGAAAATCAGAGAAGAGTGCGAGATTTGTCAAAAAGAAAATAGCCGTATACTCCCTAATATGATTACTGGAGAACTGCCCTGAGAACTCGTGTCCCAAATTTGGTAGGTTGATTGTATTGGATCTTTATCCATTAGCAGGTAATGTAGATTTGTTTGTACCCACATAACTACTTATTCTGGGGTGTTAGTTCCCACCCAAATAAATACAGGCCAAACTTCAGATAACATTACTTTGTATTATGGTCACCCTTTATGGATTCAAAGTGACAGTGACTCCCATTTCAAAGGAAGAACGACTACAAGATAACATTGAAGCTGGGCCTGGTGGTGCCTGTAATTACACGCCTATAATCCCAGCATTTGGGAGGCTGAGGCAGGAGGATGGTTGCAAGTTCAAGACCAGCCTGGGCTACAAAGTGAACTCAAGTCCAGCCTGAACAGCATAGTGAGATCCTGTCTCAAAAAGACCAAAAAAAAAAAATAAGATAACATTGAATGGATATATCATATCCCACCTTACCCTCAGGCAGCTGGATTAATGGAAAGAATGAATGCATTATTGAAAGAATAATTGATGAAACCGAGAAGTAAAACTTACAGCCAATGGAAGATTAATTTATTTACTGCACAAAATTTGAATAATAGACCCCTGGGAGAGGGCAAAAGTACTCTTCTAGCCAGAATGATGACTCCTAATTTACAGATTAGAAGACCAGTAGATATAGAAAAAACTCTAAGATGGTGGACCGTGGACCCCTGGCCTGTACCCCTTATCAGGGTACTGTGGGTTCCAAGGGCAATGATTTGTTCCAGGAGATTTGGATAAATCCAGGAGAAATAAAGTCTGTGTACAGGGGCGTTGGTGTTCAGATTCCAATGAAACATTTTGGACATTATTACCTCGAGGAAGTTTAGCAAATATTGGGGATCCAAATACTGGGGGGTCAGTAGTAGATTCAGATTACACAGGGGAAATGACAACATTGATGCAAAGTTTAGGAAGAGAACCACTTCAGTTAGCTTCAGGTGACTGAGTGGCACAGATGATTATTACCCCACGCAGACCAGGAACTCGGTGACGGGTCCCCACCTGCCTGGCGTGGCTATTTGCATGGGGGGGTTAGATCAGCCAGATGAAGGTGGGAGCTCGAGGATGGGTCAAAAAGAACCCACAAGGGAAACCAGATGCTGCAGTTCCCCTGATGCCCACCCTTGTCTGCACCCAACTTGTATGTTTCCCTACCACCCCTTATTTCCATGTTAACTCCAACTCAAATAATCAACATCTCCATGAATACCAGCTTAGAGCACATATAAATGTTAGCCAATCCTTAGCGATTTTACCTGGTAGCCACTGAGACTGATCATCCTTGCTATGATTTATTTTATTTTATTTTAAAAAATTTTTATTTTAAAGAGAATAAAACTAAACAAAATGAAACAGAATAAAGCCAATCAAAACAAAACAATGAAAGTGATACAGGACTTCAAAACAAGATAATAGGAAATCAACAATGGTAACCACAATATAACAATTAAGTAGATAGAGACTGCAGCTGCAGGCATCTCACTCCTGCTGTCTCATCCCCACCATAAATATCATCATGGAGATAAAATGGTTTTTCAAGATAGCTGCTCATACCCTCAGACATAATAGAATCTAACAAAACAAAACAGAATAAAACCAAACCAAACAAAACAATGAAAACAACACAGGACTTCAAAACAAGGTAATAGGAAATTAACAACGGCCTACCATCTTCCCTTTCACCTTCACAATATCTATCGTACATTTTGGATCCCACTAACTTCTTCAGTTTTGTTTTCCTCTGTAATTTTAAAGGGAATAAAACAGAGCAATAAAATGAAACAGTGATAAGACAATAGAAAATCTGCAATAGTTACTATATCACATATTATTGTCCTTTAAATAGTTGCTTGGCTTTAGGCCTGCAAAGTCAGACAAATGAGACGGTTCCTACAAATCAGCCAGTTGCTCATGGAGTGGGGGTGGGGGGCTGTTCTCCTCTTCTCAGCAGGTGCTCCGAACGGCTCACAGGCGGGGGCCATGATTTACTTCTTTAAATCTGCAACCCCACAGCATGACTTCTCTGCTTTGTGGAGCCCACTGCTCATGTGCACCGTGACTCTGATGTTCTTAAGTTGCTGGAACATGTGTGTTTTGAGATACAAACCACCCAATTGACCCAGACTGTCTGCAGCCTATGACATGAACCTGTCAGATCTGAATGCGGATGAAGAGTTAAATGAAGTACGGAAAGATCTTCCTTGCTTACCACACAGCGCCGTGGCTTTTGTTCTAAAGATTAGATGTCAGGGCGCCCTGACTCCAGCAGAAACTTCTTGTGAGCCTGGCCCACTCCCAGGGATGGTCTCTTGCTTACCTATCTAGAAGACACAGATGTTCATTCTCTCCGGAACTTGGCCAGTGCTCGGGGGCCACAAACTCCCTGCTTCTGGTCGTGGGACACGGCCCTTTCGTTGCAACCACTATTTAAGGGGCCTCACTGGTACGGGGATGCTGGAGTCTCATTTGTGGAGAGGATGCTGTCTCTGCTGGACCCATCCCAGTCGAACCCCTGAAAGCCATCTAGCAGGACTCCCTGGCATCAGAGTTGGGGTTTTGGGTGCTGAAGCTCTTCCGATCCAGTGATGTAACTTTCTTTATGTACTGTCTCTTTCTTCTGAGTAATCATGCATGTGTCAATGAAAAGTTTTTTCAGCTTCGTTTTCTTGCTTTTACCTTGGCACTAAAGGCCTTTGTTGTTTGTGAATCTGAACCTCTAAATTAAGCAGCTGCAACAAACTGTATTCTCTCTAAGACTGTGCAACCACATGTAAATTCTAGCCAGGAGAAATGTATTCCCTCCCCTGAAGAACGATTTCCAGGGAAGGCATCCACCACTTCTGCTTACATCATATCATGTTACTGAAAATTCAGTCATGGTCACTGCTTGCTGCCAGGGAGGCTGGAAATGTCACCTCCTGGAAGTCACAGATTCATCTAAATATCAATTTCTAATAAAGAGGAGTGATCGAGGAAAACGCTGGTATTCTGGTTTATATATAGATGTGCCCCCAATGCCTGAGGCGCTCTTCAGTGCCTTAGCCCACTGATGAGTTTACAGCTGTGTGTGATGTTGGAAGGTGAGATCTGGCAGGAAGAGGTGGATCACTATGGTTGTGTCCCAGAAGGGTCTGTCTCCCTCCTCCTCCCTTGATCCCTCTTTGCTTCTTGTCCACCGTACCATGAGCTGTTTCTCCTCTGCCATGCTCCTCTGCTATGCCACCTTACCCTGGAGCCAGCTGACAATGAGCTGAAACCTCTACAAGCTGTGAACCAAAGTAAATCTCTCCTCCTTTGACCTGTGCATGTTGGGTATTTTGTCCTAGGAACGACAGAAGTAACTAAGAAAGACAACTGACAAGCTTTGATATAACTCTAACCTCTGAAGGCAATGCTTCACTGTTGCTCTTTCAGTTCTTTTAAATTAGATCCCCAAGTTTTATGATCAAGATGCTAGATTTTAGTCAGGTGCAGTGGCATACATCCCATAATCTCAGTGGGAGGCTGAGGCAAGAGTGAAAGTTTGAGTTTAGTCTGGGCAATTTAGAGAGTTAATGAGACCCTGCCTTAAACTAAAAAATAAAAAAGGCCTGGGGATGTAGCTCAGTGCAAAGACCCTAGTTTCAACCCCCAAAAGAAGAATTAATTGTACTCCGTCTCTGCTGCTGACTCCACGCATGTGATTGTGCTTAGGGTACTTAACACGTGAGACTGATGGATCAATTAAGCCACAGTCCCTGGCATATGTGATGGTGTTCATTGTTAATTTTGTCCTTTTAAATTTCCCTGTTGAGAAAGTTGATTCTGTAAAACATGGCTAATAAAAGTGGCCTTGTCCATTTAGCTGCAGGATGCAGCCTTATAGGCTGTAGTTACTCCACTGCCCAAAGTGGGGAGTTACCCTTTCCTTCTCATTACGATGGCTGGGGACTAATCAGGGTGAGCGTCACATACACAGTGTACAAATCCTGACCCTGGATCTGGGGGTGAACATCCCTGGAGGGAATTGGGATGGAGGAATTCCAGAATCTAAGCATGTCCATAAAATGTGTCTTTTCCAGGAAAACCACGAAGTCCCTGGTATGCCAAGTGGTGACCTTTGAGTCAGTGAAGTAGTGAGGTACTGATTAAGTACCCCAGGCTTGCTGCGTTTTTGGTCTTTTTTAGAAAGGCAAATTCCCCAGGATGGATGTTCGCTGAGTGGCTACTTGCTGGCTGGCACTGTGCTGAGGAGGCCAGGAGGTTCTGATGTCTTGGGTCAGAGACAGAAACATGGGAAAAGAACCCAAGAAATGAGAAGATTCCTGGGAAAGAGGGATCGTGGTATCACCTCTCAGTTTGAGAAACTCGATGCCCTCATCTTTCTCTGGCAGGGCTGGGACAAACGACTCAGTGGCGGGATTTCTCTTAAGGAAAGCACAGACATGAGCAGCCTGGCCCCTTTTCTGTGCTGGCTCTGTGAGCTCTGACAGCTTCCTTTTCATCTCGCATTGCTGGGAAGCGAGCGGTGAGGACCAGGCTGACCTGTGTGAGAAGGGCTCCTAGGCTAACAGCAGCCAATGTCCTGGGTGTGGTGATTGTACCACAAGTATTTTTTTTTTTAATTTAAATGGAACAAAACATTGGATTTCAAAAACAAGACAGGAGGAAATCCCCACAGTGGCCACAATGCACACTGCCATCCTCCAAGTAGATGCCCAGGCCACCCAGGCCTGCAGTCAACAAACAATAGAAGCATCAAGCTATTCCCTTCCCCTCAGTTGCTATTGCCTCACCCAGTCCTTCACTGCTTCCTGGGGGAGGGGGATACGCTCTTCTGGTTTCCCAGCCTGTGCCCTGGCTGGCTCTTAGGAAGGCATAGTTTGTCTTCTTGCTGAGTCTCCTACCGATCCACATGGTGGAGCCTGCTTCCTGGGCCAGAATTTGTTAAAAAACAAAATCGACAAAAGTAGTTTAAGAGGAGTAACTTGGGAAGCTATGATCTGAAAACCCATGGCATTTTTGAGGCTCTAGACATTTGTTAATCCAGTGTACTCTGACTTGAACCATCGCATACTGGAGAGGAGACAGAGCCCCACAGGGCAGGAGTGTGGAGCCCGGTGGCATCCTGGACCCTGCATGTCACTGGGGCTTCCTTATGCCCTGTAGCCTGTGTTGCCTTGCCAGGGTCTCTGTGAGGAGGAGGCAGAATCCACGCACACACAGGGACTGCCTGGCAGGGTCAGGTGCTTATGTCACTTTGTCATTTCCCCACCACTCTGCTCCTTTTCCCCAATATTGTCCATTTCTAAATTTGATGGCCGGCGTTCAGTGTTGGTTTTGTAGCCCTTTCAATACCTGAGCCTGTGGACCCTGAGTCCCTTCTCTGTCCTCCCTGTCCCTCTCTCCTGTCGCTCCCTACAAGGCTGTGTCTCAGTGCTCTCTTCTCTACATTTCTAGCTCAGCTTCCCCCAGCAGCCCATGGGGAAGACCGCTGCCCTTCAGGAGCAGCCCTGACTAACCCTCTTCTCCACCCTCTCTTTCTGAACCTAAACCACAGCACCAGCCCGCAACAACTCTCAGTCCAGCGGTGACTTGTAAGTGTGACGCAGCTCTGCCCTGACCCCGAATCTGGGTCCCACGTTTCTGATGGTTCGCAGATGTCACCCTTGGAAGGTCCCAGGCACTTCCGTGTGCTGACACCCACATTCGACCTCTGCTCTTGGCCCAGGAAATGCATGGCCCATGAGCAAAATATCTATTTTTCCCCTTGTTAATCCAATATTTTTTAAAAAAGTGACAAAGTCCTATCAACTTGGTTGGCGAGCAAACTACCTGTTTTTCTCCTTATTCACCCAAAATTTGTTAGAAAATGACAAAGTCTTATCGACTTGGCTTGCGGCACTAATGTTGGCTTCACTCCTCTCCGGGTTTTGGGACCACACCGGCCTCCCGTGGACTCCCCACCTCCACTCCCTTCCCTGCGCCAGTCCTGTTAAGGTCATAATGAACATATTTTCTCCTGTTCGGCTATCTGAAATGGAGGAAATCTGGGTCAAAGCAAGAGAGTAAAGCCATTTCTGCTCCAACTCCATCTTCCAAAACCAACTGCCAAGACAGGAAATTTTATCTTCAGGGAATTTAGAAAACACCCACTGTCCCCACCCTCTGAGGAATATTTGCTAAACGCAGTGAGCCTCGAACCAGATTGGAGGAAGACACAGGAAGTGAGTTCACCTTGCCATCGAAGTGTCCAAGGGAGGTGACACGTCCTAAAGGCCTGTCTGCCCCCAAAAGCCTGGCACCAGGCTCAGGTCCCTGCCCACCCCGTGGGGCGTTATGGGAAGAGGCAACAGAGAGGCCTGCACACAGGGCCCTTTATGGGATTCCCGGGTTTCCTCTCTTATCAGGAGGGGTGGAGTCAGAGTCAACGGTGGACACAGGAGGTGCATACCAGAAACACTTGTGACAGAGCGGGCAGCAGGCATCACAAGGAGGCGTCCTTGCTCTTGTGTCCAACAACTCTCTCTAAAGAAAGAAAATGCACTCAGGAGGCTGAGGCAGGAGGACTGCCATGGAGGCCAGCCTGGGCTGCATAGTGAGTTTGAGCAGCTCGAACTACATAGTGAGACCCTATCTGAAAACAAAAGAGAACAAAACAAAACTCAAAAGAAAAGGAAACAAAGCCAGGCAGATACATCAAAGAAGATAAATGTAGACTGCGTCTCAACAATTGGAAAACAGAGGAAGTATTTAATGAAAGAAAACATAAGAGAATTAAAAGCAAATGTGCCCATCTTGTCAATACATTTCTTTCTTTTTTTTTTTTTTTTGTCTTTTTTGAGGCAGGGTTCCACTATATGGTTCAGGCTGGCCTTGAACTCACTTTGTAGCCCAGGCTGGCCTTGAACTCACAGGATCCTCCTGCCTCAGCTTCCTGAGTGCTGGGATTACACACGTGCACCACTGCGCCTGGCTCAATACATTTAAATAAGAATAAAATAATCTTTTAAAAGAAAGACATAATGAGTCATAAAGTAAAATATGTACCATTTGTCCTATAGCAAAATAAATTCTTGGTTTGTCAAAAGCATAAACATGAAGTAGTCATAAAGTGTGAAAGATACTGGATGTGGTGGCTTACCTCTGTGATCCCAGCACTCAGGAGACTGAGGCAGGAGGATTACCATGAGTTCGAGGCCAGCCTGGGTTACACAGCAAGTTCAAGGCCACCCTGAACTACATAGGGAGACCCAATCTCAAAAAACAAATAACAAAAAACAAAGTAAAACATGAGTGGATTTTAAAATTAGGTTAGGGAGATTTTTCTAAGCATTGCATAGAACCCAGAAGCTATTAGCAAAATAGCGATTAATTTATTGATTTTTTTATATATAAAGAACTCATAAATCAGTAAGGAAAATGAATGAATGAGGGAAATTGGCAAGGAAAATAAAAAGCTGTCCTCAGAGAAAGAAATACAAATTATTAATAGAAGACCATTTGCTCATCTTCCCTCGGTCAGGGAAACTCAAGCCAAAACAAGGAGATAAACAATGGTCTTTATCAGATCGGCCGGGCTTTAGAAACCCGGTGACAGTGGAGTAAAGGATGTGAGGAAACGAACAGCGCTGCTCTGGGGGTTGGAGTATAAATAGGACTCTTTCACGGGCAGGTTGAAAACCGCGCTCAGATTTTAAAAGCGCGCAGCCTTTGATCCAGTGAGCCTGGGTTTAATGTCTTTCCTGCAGGGATCCTCCCGGGTACTTGAAAAGTCATGATAATTAACGATTGGGAACAACCTGAAAACCTACCAAGGAGGGACTCATAAAATGCAGAACGGCGAGATGCTGCCTTGTGTGGGGTACCGTCCAGCTGGGTGAGTACGAGGCCACGGTGGGCTGAGTGTGCCCGGCGGGACAGAGGGGCTCAGACACCGCAAGGCCAGAAGACAGCCTGGGACAGGCAGTGGTACTCATCCACAGAAAGCCTCAGGAGAGGATTTATAAATGGGAAAATCCTGGAAGGAGCGATTTAAATAAAGATGTGGTGCTGGTTACTTCTAAGCCGAAGACCCCTTCCACTGTCTGGTGTCTGGAATGAAGAGAGGGCTCATTGCAATTACTCTGTTCTTTAGTAGTGTTCAAATATTTTTCACCCTGGAGATGATTTTCATAGTTCAGAAATGCTGAAGACAAAATCAAAAGAGAGATTTCCAAGTCCCTTACAGGGGCCTGGCTGGTGTACGGTATTAGCCTAGAATCCCTACAATAGCAGGGTAGACACTTAGTAAACTGGCCTGCGAGCTTATCAGTCACACCTCTCCCGTTTACCTCTTCCCTATCCATATTTTTTCTTTTTTTTTTTTTTTTTTTTTTGAGACTGGGTCTTGCTATGGCCTTGAACTCGCTGTGTAGCCCAGGCTGGCATTGAACTCTTGATGATCTTCCTGCCTCAGCCTCCTGAGGGCAGGGTTACAGGTGTGCGTAACCATGCCTGGCTTCTAGCCACGCATAGGCAGTTTCTGGAGTGCACCCCAGTCTGTCTTTATTCACTGACTAGTGAACAGAGAGCCCTGACTGGGCGGACCAGGTCTGCAGAGCACTTTAACCTGAGTGAGGCCACAGGTCACCCAGTCACTCAGGATCCGGCGGTACCAGAAGGCCCTGAGCCCTCACTGGTGCGGCCTCACCTGTGTCCAGGTGCCCAGTGGAGGGGACCCGTGTCCCGGGCGCTTCCGGAGGGGGTCTTGTGCCCACCGACCTGCAACTCCAGCTTGCTCAGGACAGGGGAGGAGGGCAGGAGGGACCTGTGTACTTATCCCACAGACCCCTCTGCCCATGGCCACCTGGCCGCTGGGCGCTGTCCCGACCCAGGCCTGTCCTCTGGGGCGGCAGGGTGGGTCCAGGCTCCTGGAACAGCCCGGGGCGGATGCTGATGACTGCTCGGCAGCAGGAGGGAAGAAATGGGAACCGCGCCTGGCCGGGCTGCTCATTGGTTTCTAATCAACCAACTGGAGTTCCCTGGGCCCTTCCTGAGCCACTGAAACTGGTAGTGAAACCGGAAGCCCAGTGTAGCTCTGGACCAATTTGCGGTTCTACCATAACGATCCTTTTTTTGCTGATTCTGCCTGCCTGGCAAGCGCGAGGTCATGAGGTCAATCCCTGGTGCAGCAAAAAAAAAAAAGAAAAAGAAAAAAAAGAAAGAAATGCCTTTTTTTTGCTGATCCCTTCAACCACTTGGTGAAAATTATTATTGGAGTAAAATTTCTTAGTCATACTTTCCAGGGAGTTGAAATTTCTTAACTGGTCCAGTGGATACACGTTATATTTGCTAGACTGGAGCAGTGTGGTTGGATGGTCTTGGAATGGAATCATACAGACACCTACCAAGCAGAAATCGGAGGCACTGGAAACTCTGTAACAAGGCCCGAGGAAGCAGGGTGCTCGGAAATTAAAGTCCACCTCTTGCATTTAGTAGGTCGTCCAGCGAGCTCACCACGCTCTCCGGAAGACTCAGATGATGACACTGGCAGCGACTCAGTTGGTGAAGTTCTCAGAACTCAGAAGTTCTGCAGTCACCCCTCCTCCTGCCCCTCCAGGAATCCCCATCCTTGCTCAGTCAAGTCCGGGCGGTCTTGAACCTCTCACACATCCTTTATCCTGCGTCTCCACCGTCACGCCATCCTCTCTTTGTTGCAGGCCTTTATCACCTCTTGGCGGGTTGTTCTGGAGGCTCACTCTGTCCTCGGGCTCCCACGTTCCTTACCTTCAAAGAGATCACTCAGAACACAGACATGAGCCTGCCTCCCCCCACCCGGCTTCAAACTCCCTGCGACCTCAGTCACGTTTTAAGCAAGACCCAAGACCTGCGTGGAGCCTTGGGTGCCAGGTTGGGCAGACTGGGGCCAAAGACCTCTAAGAATGTCAGTAACTCATCTGCGAACGACAAGACCACAAAGAAAGAAGTCTGGCATCGGTTAGCCTGGGAATTCTGAGAGCTATGGTTTTGCATGAATGAAGATAAGTGATCAATTTCCTGGGAAACTGTACTCTTCAAGTGCATTCCGTGATGGCAGATTAAAAAATAGCAAACAGAGGCGAATATAGGATAACATGTATTAGAAGCACGAAGCCAGCATTGTTAGCGTATCTCTGTATCCATCCATTTATTCATTTTTTTGTGGGTGTCTATTAGATATCTATACAAAGAGGTCACCAAGCAACTCAGTGACACTCCTGCCCTCTAGGGCGCACAGATTAGCAGGCGACTGTCAGACTCCAGCAGCACAGCTCTACAGGGAACCTGTGGGGCTGCCAGCCGCAGTCCAGGAAGGCAAGAAAGGAGACGGGCAGGTGTCAAACAGGAACAAGGGTGTGGCTTCTCTCAGAAGTTCGATCAGGCGAGACCGTGGGTGGAGGGCAGAAGGCGGCCCAAAAGGGGCTGTGTGATACGGACAGGGTGGGATCACATCGCTGAGGTTAGGACAGGAAGGCTGCAGGGGGTGAGGCCAGGACCTGCTCGGATCTGGGCGAGAGAGGGGATGCCAGTCCCTAGAGTCTGGGTCACCCTCACTGATGAAAGGAGGTCGCTGGGGCCTCCGAGGAGCAAGGCAGGAACCTCCATTTTGCTTTTTCTCAATGAAATCAGGGCCTTCGAAGTGGGCTGGAACAGTGGGTTCGATGCACGGTGATTCTGACTAGGAGGAAGTAGGTTCTTTTTTGTTCATCACAGTGGTATCGAGGTATAATAATCAATATTCAAAATCACATGTATTAAGCTGGGTGTG
>RJWT010034033.1:0-13736 GCA_004365215.1 Cuniculus paca
TCCTCCTCAGAGCTGTGTGTGGAACACTTGGAAAATGTCACAAAGGACAGGAGCTTCGGCAGGTGCAGGAGACTGGAGTTTTACTTGAGCCTCAACACCTTGGGCAAGGAACACAGCCCTTTAAAAGGCAGAGATGGGCTTTGGTGTAGCTCAGCGGTAGAGCATTTGCCTAGTGTACACGAGGCCCTGGGGTTAATATGGACAAACTTGGGCCGGGGATTTAGCTCAGGGATATAAGCGCCTGCCTGGCAAGCGCAAGGTTGTGAGTTCGATCCCTGGTACAAAAAATATATATATATATATTTTTTTTTTCTGTTATTGTGGGGAGCACTCTTCACCCAGAACATTGAGTGGAACCCCATGATCTGACCTAGTTCATATGATAGAAGAGGGCCTTGTGGTTGCCACTGACTTCCAGAATGTTAGCTGCTCTCTGCCCTCCTCTTTGCTGACTCCCTGATGCAGAACATGCAATCCTTTCCCTGGAGACACTCCTCCTCCAGCTTGTAGGTGTCTTGAGAACACCAGGCAGCCATTTCCCTGTGAGGTCCTCCGTCAGACGTGGGTTCCAGACACCCATGACTAGACATGGTTGAACCATCCCCAGACCCAGAGCTGGGAATCAGCCCAGCTCAGCTCCCTGACTAAAGGCTTAAACTCCTTCCAGGGTGAAGTTCAAATGCCACAGCCTGATCCACAGCAATGTGTTTCAAACTAAATAGGTCATGGTTCACCAACAGCTTATAAATCAATGTATTGGATCATGACTTGTAATGGTTTTAAGTACTATATCTATTATTACTTAATACTGGAAGAACAAATGACTATTTTCTGGTTTTGATTGTTTCTTTTGGTCATGCATACATTCGTTTATCAGTCACCTACCTTTTTTTTTTTTAAGTTTTCCCCAAATATCCAATTGTGAACATGTTTGAAGATAGCAAAAAGGATTGCACAGTAAGTATCCACATTCCCACCCTCTGGAGTCTATCATTAGTGTGTATTTTTTGAACTAAAGTGTTATTTATATGCAGCATGATTTTTTTTAGGGTAAAATTCTATGGGTTTTTGACACGCACATGGGTTTTTGAATAGTCACCTCACAATCAACCCAGAACAGTTTTTTTCTACCCCAAAATTCTCCCATGCTCTTTGCAGCTGACCTTGCTTCCTACCCTTGATGCCTAACAACCACAGGCTTATTTTCTATCCCTAAACTTTGTCACACAAATAGAACCGTACACCACATAGCATTTTGAGTCTGGCTTCTTTAGTAATGCATAATGTAGAAAGCACTTGAGATCCATGCATGCAGTGTACCGTGAGATCCTTTCTTTTACAGCTGAGGAGTATTTCCTTGTATGGATGTATTTACTAGCAAAGGGACACTGGAGTGGTTTCCACTGGGGGCAATTATGACTAATATCATTATACACATTTGTGGATCTGTGTGTGTGTGTATGTGTGTATACTTACGTTTTCATTTTTTTAGGGCAAATACCTAGGAATGGGAAGGTGGGTCCTATTTTACTGTATGAGAAACTTTTCCAAATGGCTATCAGGTTGCATTCCTGTCAGCAATGTATGAGAAGTCCAATTATTCCTATATTAACCATTACGGAGCACTGTCAGTATTTTTTTAAATTTTTAAACACTCTAATATTTGTGCCATGGTATCTCAAAATGTTTTTAATTTTCCTAATGACTAATGTTGAGCAACTCTTTCATTTGCTGTGTGTCTACATTAATATGTCTGCACCTATATATTCTCCCCACGTGTTAGTTTTGCATCTCTGTGACCAAAATACCTATGAATATCAATTTAAAGGAGGAAATACTTCTCTTGGCTCACAGTTGCAGGGCTTTCAGTTCATGGTTGTCGGCTCCATTGCTTTTAGGCCCATGGGGAGACAGAACCATCACGTTGGAGGTGTACAGCAGGGAAAAGCTGCTCAGCCCAGGCAGCCAGGAAGCAAAAAGGCCAGCCACAGAAGGAGCCAGGGACCAGATGTAGTTCCCAAAGTCACATCCTATGGCCTATTCCCTTCAACTAGGCCCCCTCTTTTTTCTAGCACTTCCCAATAATGCCATCAAATTATGACCTCATCAGTGACTTAATTCACTTGATGAAATTAGATCCCTCATAATTCAATCGCTTCCCCCAAAGCCTATCAGTAACCAAGTCTTCACCATAGGAGTTTTGGGGACCATTTCAAATCCAAACCCAAGGCCAGTTTTTGAAAGTTGAGTTGTTTTCTCCTTATTGAGTTTCAAATGTTGTTTATACATTCTGGACGTGAGTCCTTTATTAAGTATACAATTTGCAAATATTTTCTCACAGTTGGTGGCACATCTTTTTTAAAAGTATTATTTGTGCAAACATCAGCACAAACATTTTTAGAACATTTCATTACCCCAAGAAGAGCCCCTGAACCCCTGAGACCCTGAGCGCCTGAGCCCATCATCAGTCTTTAATTCTCCCTTTTGTACCCTCAGGTCCAGGCAACCAGAAACCTGCTTTCAGACTCCCCAGATCTGCCTGTTCAGCACATTTCACCAAATAGAATCATAATATGTGAAACTTTGTGACTTGCCTCTTTCGCCTGGCATAATGTTTTCAAGGTTCATTACATTGTAACATGGATCAACATGTTATTTCCTTTTATTGCCAAATAATATCCCTCCTATGGATATATTATGGTTTGGATCTCGAATCTCTCCCGAAAGCTCATTTGTTGAAAACTTGGTTCCCAGTGTCTTTAGGAGGTGAGTGGATTGTGAGGGTTCTATCTCACCAATAGATTCATTCATTGACAGATGTGTAGTTTAACAGGCTATTGGGAGGCGTGGAAACTTTAGGAATTAAGGAGGGTTGGAAGAATGAAGGCATGGCCTTGAATGGTACAGCCCACCCATGCCTCAAAACCATCATGAGGCAAACAGCTTTGCTATCAAACAACCAACATGAAGCCTGAGTCAAAACGAATCTTTCCTCTTTTAAGGCGATTTCCTCATGGATTTTGTCCAACAGTGGAAAGTTGACCAACACAGGTCGTATCACAGTGTATTTACTGTTGATGAACATGTGGGTCTTTTCTACCTTTTGTCCATTATGCAAAATGCTGCTGTGAACATCTGTACCAAAGTCTTTGCATAGACCTGGGCATGTTTTAATTTCTGTTGGTTGCACATCAAGGAATGAAGTTACTGGATCACATTGTAACTGTATGCCTAAACTTCAAGGACTTGCCAGGCTGTTTTCCAAAGTGGCAGGGATGTTCCACATCCCCCCAGCAACATCTGTATGAGGAGCCCAATTTCTCTATATCTCAACACATGATAACATCCTTCTTTTTTGATGACAGGCATTCCAGTGGGCATGAAGCGGCATCTCTCTGGGTTTTGATTTGACTTTCCCCGATGACATCTCTGCATGGCTAGTTGGTCATATATCTTCATTGGAGAGCTGATTATTCATGTTATTTGCCTATTTTTAAATCAGTTATTTGTATTGTTATTCTTGAACTGGAGTAGTTAATGTATTCTGTATATGTAGTCTCTTATCCAATATGATTTCCCAAAACATTCTCCCATCCTATGAGTTTTCTTTTCACTGTCTTAGTATTAGTCCACTTTATGTTACTATAAGGAAATACCTGAGGCTGAATAACATAAAGAAAAGAGATAATTCTGGAGGTTCAAAGGCATGGTGCTGGCTTCTGCTCAGGTCAGGCAAAGGTCTTATGGTAAATGACATCACAGCAGGGAGAAGACCATATGGTGGGACAGGAAACCAGAATGAGGAGGGATCTTTAATAACAACACCCTCTCACTCTCTAGAGAACTAATTCAGGGCCTGGGAAAACTACTTTAATTCCCTCTGAGGCTGTGACCCCAGTGACTGAAGGACCGCCCACTGTGCTTTACTGTCCCACCACCTCAGCACTACCACGCTGAGAACCACGCTTCCCACTCGTGAACATTTAGGACACAGACCACATTCAAACCTCAGCAGTGCCCTTGAAAGCACAATTGCTTTTAAATGTTACGGTGTCTCGTTTATCTATTTCCTTTGTTGCTTGTACTTTTGTGTCATAGCTGAGAAACCGTTGTCTCTTTCACGGTCAGGGAGATTTATATCTATGTTTCTTCTTAGGTCCTTGATCCATTTTGAGAGCATTTTTGCATAAGATATGAGGTAAGGACCCAACTGTATTCTTTTGCCTGTGAGTATCCAGTTGCTCTAGCACCATTTATTGAAAAGCTTTTTCTTATGAGTTGTCTTGACATACATTAACATTTTATCATATTAACTTTATCACATATCTATAAATTTTCCCATCCTCCTATCCATACACCAATTCTCTTTATTTTTTTACTCATTTTTTTATGAGTGAAATATATTTATTGAGAGAAAGAAAGCTTCTGTTTGAGAAAGAGACAGAGTGGGTTGCCAAGGACCCCTCTTTGTTTTCACTCATTTTTTAAAAATTGCAGACACCAGAACTCTTCTTCCTAACATTTCAGCATGTGTACCATCAACTAGAGTTCAATATGTATCCATAACTATAACCATAAAATTTATATACAATGAAAACGCACAAATCTTAAGAGCACCATTTTATGAGTTTTGACAGAATGAACCCACCTGTGCAATGCAAATCCCTATCAAGATAGAGAACAATACCATCACCACCCCCAGAAAGTTCCCTTACGAGCATTTATTTTTATGTATTTATTTTTGACAAATGCATGTGCCCGTGTAACCACTACCCAAATCAAGATACAGAACATTTTCATTTCCTAAGAAAGTTTTCTTTTACTTGTTTGCAATCAGTATCGACCCACCCTGTCTACCCCCAGGCCACCAACAATTTCATTTCTATCCCTTACTTTTGCCCATTATGGAATTGCAAATAAGTAAAACTGTACGGCGATGTGTAGGATTTTGTGACCAGCTTATTTTGCCCTGACCCACATTTTGAAAATAAAATAGAAAATAAAATGAACAGTCTGTTTCAGGGCAAAATGTTTCTTTGTAGATCTTTCTTTCAGATAGATGGTAGATAGATGCAGTGTGAATGTGTGTGTGCATGTATGCACACACGTGAGTGAGTGTGTGTGTGTGAGAGAGAGAGAGAGGAAGATGTGGACCAAAATTTAAAAAAGCATTTCCTACTGTGAATTACTTGCAAAATGATTTAAAATTTTGATAAAAAAAAGTTCTCCTATGTATTGGTGGTGTAGTGGTGAGTACAGATGCCTTCCAAAACTCCCCCTGGGTCAGAACCTGTTTCTCTTCTCTCTGTCTTGTCACTTCCCTCCCACATCATCTCAGGTCAATGTCCCCAGTGACGACTTTCACCTTCAGGCCTTCCCACTCCTGTTTCTTCACTTAGGTCACTCTCCCCACCTTATCCTGCTCACCCCCACACTAGGGAACTCCTATTCATCTATTTGATGTCTTCTTAGTTAGCCCTTTCTCCAAAAACCACTCTGTTTTCATGTTTTGATTCCCCAGCCCAGTGCCATGTTGTACCTTCATTACTTGGTCACTCTCTCCTCCAGCTAACCAGAAACTCTGTGGTGACCTTTGCAGCCCCCAGTTCCTGGGATGCAATGGCACACAGTACCCATCACCCCAGGGCGACAGGGTTAAACACAAACCAGCCTGATTATTTCCCAAGGCTCCCTTTCTATTTACTTTATCATTCTGTACATCTCTAACTTATTTCTCATTCTGTTTTGTAACCTCCTTCAACTACCCTGAGGTCCCTCCACCCCCAGCACCATTGCTGTCGTCAGTGTTATTTCCTCCAAACCACGCTGAGGCAAACAACTGTCAACTGTGGTCATGAGGTGACCTTGTCTCCTTGTACTCATGGTCTTCGCCCTTGAGCCTTCCCCATCTTGCCAAAGCGACAGTAATTCTGTCTCTGTGGATGTGGGAGGAGGGCTGTACGTGTGTATAGATGTCAATGTGTGAGACACATTCTTATCATTACAGAATAGTTTTTAAAATTTTAAATTATGTGTTAGCAGTTTTGTGAGGTCCTGCATCCTCTTTTTGCAGATGATTGCATTTTTCTGACAACCAGAGCATCTTACTGAAATAAATACATGATAAGACAGTTCTCTCACCTAAAAGCAAGATTTTGTTTTGTTTTGTTTTTCTGTTATGTAGTTCAGACTGGCTTGAACTTGTGGCAATCCTCCCACCTCAGTCTCCTGAGTGCTGGGATTACAGGCATGCACCACCATGCCTGGTAGCAAATGGGTTTTAAGGGACAGTTGTCAGTTGTGAATGGAAGAGAGGCTACAGGATTAGATGTTTTAGTGTCCTGTGCTTCAATTCAACAATTTCATTCTTCAGTATTTTTCCTTGGGAGACAGACAAGTACACAGTGAGAGATGTTCATCAACTTTGTTCATCACAGGGTTTAGAACAAGGCAAAATGGGAAAGAACTTCAGTCTCTATCAAGGAAGAGGATGGTTAAATACTTTCTGTGGTAGTCAACTTGCTATTAGTACGACAAATTCCAGGACATAATCAATTCATAAAGAACAAAGGTTTATTTTTTTCCTCACTATTTTGGAGTCCCTAATTCATTGGCCCCAGTGCTTTGGGCCAAAGGCAACAGAGGCTGAGCACCCAGTTCGCCAGTGGGAGACTAAGGTAGAAAAGCCCAATAAACTGGCCAAAGGAAATAGCCAAAAAGTCCACAGGTAAGATCTGATTGGCTTGAGGCCTGGCTGGATCAAGGAGCTGAAACAGTTTCACTCTCTCTGGGATCTACTTTCACTCTCTCTTCCTCCATCCATTGACTCCCTGCGGTGAGTTTCCCATTGTGGAAAGCCCCCTCTTCACGCTTGTACCTTGACAAGCAACAGTAACGAAGTCAAAAATCTCATGTCTTCAACGTCAAATCTTGTGTGAAAGAATGGAAGTCCTCATGTCCCAGCAGCCACGGGGAGTGCTCAGCTCCTCTCTTGGAAGGAGCGCCGAGCTTGGAGCACTTAGGTAACACTACTCTGATCAAGCTCTGTGGAACAGTGACCAGAGGAACAGGGTCACCAGGCACATGCTCCAGGCCAGTGCTGGGCATGATGCCCTACCCAGATATACCGACAGAGAGGGGGGGAGGGATCGGGAGCCCGAGTGACAAAGTAGGGTCATTGCCTGGCAACAAGGGGACAAAAAGACAAGACAGCAATGTCCACTACAGTCACTGGATCTGTGGCTTCAATCAACCACCAAAAGAGTCAGAACCCGCTGAAGGTCAGTGGTCCTGCCAACAGGTAAGGCTGCTCTTGAAACACAGGAGTCCTGTCCTGCTGAGAGTTGGTTCCTTATCAGTCTGGGGTTTTGGGTCTTCCTCTGCTATGTCTTGGTGGGAAGTCATGGGTGACTCACGAGCTCTCTGATCTTAGCCACCTCCATGATCCCATTGTCCATTCATTCATTCATGCATTCATTGCCTAAAGTCTACCATGCCCTTTGTACGTGTTAGGGGTGGAGACAAGACAACTGCTCACAGGCGCATCAGTATCTAGCACAGTCCTTGCACCTAGTAGGCACTCGATAAATACTGGCCCAAGGAGTAAATGAACAAGACAGATGAAGTCACTGCCCCTCAAAGAGTTCATTGTCTAAGAGAGAAAACAAACACAATCACAATATGCATGCCACTCATCCCCAGAACTATAGGCTAACAGGGGAGGCTGCCTGGTCCAGTAAGCTCAGGGGGGCTCCGCTTAGGAGGCACAGGGCTTCAAGGGTGGGAGTCTCAGAGGCCGAGGGGCAGTGGAAGCCCGCAGCTAGCCTAAGGAACAGTGTGAAGAGTAGCCCACAGGTAGAGGAGCAGAAATTAATATTGTCAGTCACTTACTTTGAGCAGAAATGTTGCATCTGCTTTTGGCCTCTTGGGAAGGATTACCATTTATCCAGTGAAACAGAAGCACACTACCTCTTGGTATGCCTGGAAGCCTCACACTGCTTGCCCCACCCTCTACAGGGCCTCAGCTCTCACTTAGATGATTCTGACGCCCCCCAGCCGGTCAACAGCTGTGTCTCCCTTCAGTTAACCGTTCACTCACACAGCTGCTGAAGGAATCATTCTAAAGTCTGAGCCCTAGCTCCTCAATCCTGGTTTGGAAACTTGGGAAGACTCACTCCTCAAAGACGGTGTTCAATAAATACCTTTTGTAATATGGCCCTGAGCTGCATTTCTGGTCCTACCACCCTGACCCTCCCTGAGACGTACCTGTACCTTGGACGCCAGATTCCCCTTCTGCTTCCATCAGGAAGCTTCTCTGCCTTCTGTGCAGTGTTCTTCTTTGCAGAGATGCCCCTGGGATCTGTTTTGGGGAGTGCCCACCCTAACACACCCTACATTTTCTTTTTGTTCTATAGTTTTAGCCTCCATCACAGTTTGCTTGTGTTCTACTTTACATCTATTTCTCAAGCCCTCACTGTTCTGAGCTACAGATGAATCCCAGAGGATGGGAAATGAGATGGGGAAGGCAGGGTCTTTGCCCCTGGGCAGCCCACTGTCTGCTGGGAGAGGCTGTCTAAGAGACTTGAGGCCAGGACACTTGACAGGGCCGGACCTGTTGCCTTTAATGCTTCGGTTCTAATCAGAGAGCTGTTTTTACCCTCCAGGCAGTGACTAGAGATAACCGAAGGGAAGCTACTGAAATTTATTAGGTAGAGGCCAAGATCTTGCTAAATATCTGACAGTGCACTGAAGTGCCAACAGAGTGGAGGCTGAGAAATCCTGCGATAGCTTTTCAGGAATGGGGAGCTACAGAGGGATTCTCAACCAAAAGGGAGAAACTGCACTTTGTGAACTCTGAAGCTTCTCTCTCCTGCAAAAGTACACTCACTCAACACCCCCGGGTGGGGGTGGTGATGGTTAATCCTGATGGTCAGCTTGACAGGGTGAGGGCTGCCTAGGAGATCAGTAAAGCACACTTCCAGGTGGAACTGGGTAGGCCATAGGGATGTGATCTGGGGACTGTATCTGGTCCCTGGTTCCTTCTGCTTTAGTGCTTCCCTGTTCTCTGCTTCCTGGCTGCCACAAGATAAGCAATTTTTCTCCACCATGCCTTCCTTTTTTTGGAGGGGACAGGGTCTTGCTATGTAGTTCAAGCTAGCCTTGAACTCACAGGGACTCTCCTGCCTCAGCCTTCCAAGTGCAGGGATCACAGGTATGTGCCAACATGATCAGCTCCACCAGGCCTTCTACTTGGCTGTTTCTGCCTGGCTTCCATCCAACCATGGACTGGAATGTCTGACACACTGAGCCAAAATAAACTTTTCTTCCTTTAAATTGCATATGCCAGGAATTTTGTCCCAGCAACAGAAAGGTGACTAATACAGGGATTTTGAGCAAGTCATCCTGTTTATATCTGACTTCTCATTAGTGAAATGGAGCTAGTACTACTGCCTACTTCTTCAAGGGTTTTTTGAGGATTAATTAATATTTGACTATAGCTTACAGCAGGGCCTAGCTCATTGTAAATGCTTAGCCCTTATTATCCTCTCATCACATCATCACCACTACTGCTGCCACCAACATCATCAGCCTAACACCACCGTCATCATAATCACCATTGCCATCATCATCCCCACCACCGACATCATCTCCATCATCACCACCACCGACATCATTACCATCAGTGAATCGTGTCTGCCACATCTCCCACTGAGAGAGGGCTGAAAATGTCATTGTAAAACATTGTGTTGGTGGAGGAATGGAGGGAATGGTTGAAGAATGCTTTGAAATGCTTTTTCTTTAGGTCTGGAACTCAATTTCAATCTCTGTTTCTGTCTCTGTCTCTGTCTCTGTCTCTGTCTCTCTCTCTCACACACACACACACACACAGACACACACGCACATACAAGAATAAGTTATGCTCAGGAAAAGCCATTTCTTGTGTCAGAGGCAGAGCAAACCCCTTGTGATTAGTCCTTCACCCGTGTCCCATCAGCTTTGCCATTTTCAAGTATGTGGCTGACTTCTAGCTTCCACCATCAGAAGCTCTTTGAAATCTTTTCCCCTGACTGTTAGATCTTGCTCTACTTGCTTTTCAGGTCCTCTCTAGTAGTCTGGAAAGTCTTGGAAAAGAACCAAGCCCATCCCAGCATCCCTCAACCAATGACCAAAAGGAACCAATGTATAAGCACCCCAACTCCCTCCCCCTTAGTGGAGAAATTTCAGGTGTATGGTGAAAGCTGAGCCCCAGTTGACCACAGTGGTTACCTACTCCACGAGCCAACCTGTATTAACTCTTTCCCTTTATAATCTGACTTCTTCTATTAAGTTTCCTGGGGTTACC
Source organism: Cuniculus paca (assembly GCA_004365215.1). Classification (NCBI taxonomy): domain Eukaryota; kingdom Metazoa; phylum Chordata; class Mammalia; order Rodentia; family Cuniculidae; genus Cuniculus; species Cuniculus paca. The sequence goes on from RJWT010034033.1 coordinate 10,343, forward strand.
AACTAAATAAATTGCTTGCATTAGAATCCTAATCTCAGACTGCTCTTCATGGAAGCCAAACTAAGGTGACTCAGTTTAAAACTCATAGATAGGGCCTCCGGTTCCAGCTCTGACCTGTAAAGAGTTTGGAATTCATCACTCCCATACTTGCAACAAGAAAAAAACAATTAAATGGAATATTAAGCACTTTTCTTGGTCTACCAGAGAATTAAGGACACAACAAACTGTCACCCAAAGTCTGGATAAGCAGGCAAATACGGAGAATTGGAGCCAAGGACACCTTAGTGGGAGCAGAACCTGTGGATTCAGGAGCTGGTAAGAGGGGCACATATTCAGTAATTTTGATGAACTGCAGGGGAGGCTGGGTGTGAATTAGCTTGGAAGTTAAAAACCGAGTCCCATTTTCATGAATTTTACTTCCAGTAAATCACCTCAGTTCTCATCGCTAAGTTCAAGAAAAGTCTCCTCAACTCTCAGGAAGTAGGAGGAGGAAGTTACCATTTTTAAATAAGCTTAGGGAACAAATAAATATTTTGAAACATTCCCAAAGTATTCTCCATTATGAAGGCTTTGCCTCTAAGGGAAACTACTTTATCAGAGCCTCCTCAAAGCAAAGAGAGGGAAATGAGGTCAACTCCACCCTTTGGAGACTTCCTGTCTCAAGTGAGACAAGAAAAAAGTCTGAGAAATGCTTTCGAAAGAAAGCATGAGATTGAATCACATCACTGTACTTCAGGAAATCCAAAGACAAAAGAAGAGGCAAGAGAAACCAAGGAAAGTCAAGAAAGCCTTGCTGGGCATGGTGGCACAAACCTATAGGTAATTCCAGCTCTCTGGAATGCTGAGCAAAGAGGATTTCAAATTCAAACCCAGCCTGAGCAAGTATACTTAGAAAGACCCCATCTCAAAACAAAAACTGAAAATACATTTCCATACATTTTCAATACCTACTACAAAAGAAAGGGGAAAAAAAAGCCATTAATTATAGCCCAGCTCCCAGCCTGATTAACATAAAATCCCAACCAAAAACCTAATTATCTCAGCTCCTACTGATGTAGCAGAGAAGAAATAAATATAGGTAAACAGGAAATAAGAAAACTGTAATTTTAAAATTGTACTTTTCGGAAAACTACATCTTCAGGATTCAGTCAAAGTTACCCAAGTCTACACATTTTTTTTCAACCCTATACATATTTACCAGTGAGCTAAATTCCTAAGTGTCTAAAAGATACAATAATTCTGTAAATTGGGCCCATGTTTGTCTTTCCATACTATAGCTTCACAAATTCCACAGACATCCATTTTCAGACACAGCGCTGCAAATTGGGTGCCATATCTGTAAATTTCAAACACATGTGCATGTTTTACACCCTAACCTGGCCCAGTAATGGGTGACCTGATAAACACTGGGAATGCACGTTCTATATTAGTGCTGACAAACATCTGACATGTATGCCACATGGGGCTCTTTGTACCATTGAAAGTTCTAAAAGGTTCACCATTGCTGTACTGGATCATCATTTTTTTTTTCAATTTTAAAGAGAATAAAACCAAACAAAATAAAACAGAATAAAGCCAATCAAAGCAGTGAAAATGATGCAGGACTTCAAAACAAGGAAATAGGAAATCAACAATGGCTATCATAAGTCCTAGATCATCTTGAGTTCACCCCCAAGCACATGAACATTGTTTAAAAATTACACAAAGGAAGAACAAGGAATGTCTTTGATGGACACATTGAAGCTTAAAGCTTAAAGATATGTCATTGGAAACTTCCTAAATGGAAATGCAAAGAGAAGAAGAATGAAAAATATGGAACGAGTTATCCAAGAACTATAAACTAATTACGTATGTTACCTACAAAGGAAGTGATACATATGTATAATGGAAATAACAGAAGAAGAAAATGAAAAAGGAACAGAAGAAATAGTTGAATTAATAATGGCTGAGAAAGCCAAGCATGGTGGTGCATGCCTGTAATCCCAGCACTCAGGAAGCTGAGGCAGGAGGATAGTTGAAGTTCGAGACCATCCTGGGCTACAAAATGAGCTAAAGGCCCGCGAGACCCTGTCTCATAGGGAGACCCTGTCTCAAAAAGATAAAAAAAAATGAATAAACAATAATGGCCGAGAATTTTCCAAGTTAATTACAAATATCAGTCAACAAATCCAGGAAGCTCGAAGAACACCAAGCAGAAAAAATACCAAAAACTACATGTAACCATACCTGCATCCAAACAAACAAACAAATAAACAAACAAAAACCTTGAATGGAACCAAAAAATTCTTTTCCTAAACAGTGCAAAATATTTAAAGCATTAACAGAAGACCCACTAACATAGATTTCTTTCTCTCATTCTCTCTCTCTCTCTCTGTCTCTCTGTCTCTCTGTCTCATTCTCTCTGTCTCTCTCTGTCTCTGTCTCTGTGTCTTTCTGTTGGTCTGTCTGTCTGTCTGTCTGTGTGTGCACTGAGGATCAAACCCAGGGACTTGCACATGGTAGTCAAACAGTCTGCCACTGGACTATATCCTGATCTCTAATCTAAAATTTTTTAGCCAGCAAAATTATCCTTGGAAGGAAAAGGAGAAACACTTTCTCAGACAAACAAAAATCTAAGGTGTTTGTTGCCAATAGATCTGATTTCCAGGAAATGTTAAAAGACTTTCTTCAGAGAAAAAGAAAATAACACAGGTCAGAGATTAATCTACATAAAAGTATTATAGAAAATCTATAAATTATGTTAAACAAAAATAAAATTCAAAAAAATTCTTAATTTTCAAAGTAATAATAGCAACAATGTAGTAGGCAACTATAACATATGGATAAATGAAACGGATGACTAGTGTCTAGGGGATAGGGGAGGAGCCAAAGAGGGATGGGGGGGGATCTGGAAATACTGCCTGTGACAGTGTAGCACTATCCAAAACCATGAAAGCAGTTTTAAATTAGGTTGTAAATGCTTATTATAAACTCCACAACAACTGCTACACATTTTAGTAAAATGAGTATTATTCACAGAGAAGCTACAAGTCCATTTCCAGATGTTTCTTTCTCACGCATATCCATTTGTTTTGTTAGAATGCGAAGTCTGATAAATGGAAACTTCATCGTGTCCTCAGATTCCCACCTAGCTGAGTCTTGACTACTCTGGAAGTACTAAAGTTCATTGATCTCCTTGTCAGATGCAACCCCATCAAGCCAATCACAAAGATTGCTCTTCTTCAGGTATTTCTGGATAATATATTTCAAATAGAGAACTGTTTCTTAGAAACAGTCTTACTGTAGAAGTATTCAACATGAAAAATATTCCCAGGATAGCCAGCTTTTCCATGGCTAACCTTCTCACATAGAAACTGTTCTTATTTTAAAATAAAAGAAAATATAAAACTTAAGA
>RJWT010034034.1:0-13783 GCA_004365215.1 Cuniculus paca
CCAAAGGGTGATCCAAGACACTACTCTAAGGTACTCCAGAGAAGCCCACTGGATTTCTTAAATTTAATGACCCTTAGACTGAGACAGGAGGATCGCTGTGAGTTCGAGACCAGCCTGGGCTACAAAGTGAGCTCAAGGCCAGTCTAAATGGCATAGCGAGATGCTGTCTCAAAAACACAAGGGCCAGGGATCTCGCTCAGCAGTGTAACTGCCTGCCTGGCAAGCACAAGGTTGTGAGTTCAATCCCCGGTGCCTCAAAAAAAAAAAAAGGAAAAAGTGCATGGTGGCAGCTTGACATGGGATGGCAGGAGAATTTTTACTAATTATCCTTGGCATCTTAGGTGAAAGAACCATTAAGATGATTAAGGTAAAATGGGCAGACAGTGCAGTTAAGTTTCTAAATATAAATGTTTTAGGCAATAAAAGCAAAATGGAATTTGTGGTAAACTTGTTTCATAAAAGCCCTTTGAAAAAAATCCAGACCAAAGCCCCATGTTTTCTTGCACAGAGTATGAACCTTCCCTTTTAAAAGAGGTTCCTATTTCAACCAGCATAGCCATATTTGTCAAAATTCTGATGGAAATGGAGGCTTCACTCACAGAAACCTCAGGCTCAGTTTCGTGCTCAGGGCTACCAAACAGCAGCTGACGTGCTTTGTCTCAAGTGACATGAAATCAGAAGAACGTGGAGAACTTGTGCTAAGTGCGTCAGACGCACAGGGAATAAAGCACCTCTTAACCTGCTGCTCTGGGCTGCCGGTGAAGCCTCTGAAGAGACTCACGTGCACTCAGCAGCCCGCGTCCCTCCAGTACTTCACGATCTTCTACACCCTGACAGACCTCAGGCACCTCTGCTCGCAGTCTCCTCCATCTGGAGAGACAACAGCGCAGAGGGCAGTGCCATGGTCAAGGGGTAACTTTACTACACAGCCACACAGCCAAGGTCAAGGGAGAGTGGACAGCAGTGTAGCCTGCCCAGGCCTGAGGTGTCCCTTTGGTCACAGGCGAGTTTCCACACGCTCCCTCAGCTCACGCTTGGGAGGAGGAAAGGCTGGATGGAACACATCAGCACAAACACGGGGAACACAGAAGTACAACACCACCAAAGTGCAGGTGCAAAACGCGAAGCGCGGCCACCGTCTCTGCCAGACTTGCCATCAAACCCCACTGAGGTCACGCTGCTTTTTCCTTCATTTTTCTTGATTCAGAAACAAATCAGCAGGGAGGACGAGGTTCTTGTAGTTACAAATCAAAGCTGAAATGAGAGGAACAAAGTCCACCACTGGTTATGTTCATTGTTTTCTAGAAGAATATACCACCATATGGTTGATCTTATAGCAACTGCAGTTGAAGGAAAAGATGTAGAAGTAAGACAATTTGAGCCTTTGCCATAAGAGAGCAATTCGTAGGAATAAGGGCTCGAGATGTAGCTCAGTGGTAAAGAGCTTGCCTCACATGTGCAGCCCCCCTCTTCCCCAAAAGGGACTAGTTTTATTTTTACTCTTTTGGTGGCACTGGGGATTGGACCAGGGTCATGCACACACTAGGCAAGCACTGTGTCATTGAGCTACATCCCCAGTCTTTTTCTTAAAAATTTTATTTTCAGGGGGCTAAGGATATAGCTCAGTGGCACAGCACTTGTCTGCCAAGTGTGAGGTCATGAGTTTGATCCCTGGTACCAAAATTTTTTTTTATTTTGAGATGGGGTCTCATTAAGTTGCCCAGGATGGACTTGAACCTATGATCCCCTACCTTCTTCAGTCTCTGGAGTAGCTGAGCTTACAAGTATGCACCATGTCAGAACCTTAATGAGTCTTGCTGGGTGTGGTAACACACAGGCCTGTAACCTCAGCACTCAGGAGGCTGAGGCAGGAGGATCCCCGTGAGTCTGAGGCCAGCTTGGGCTACACAGTAAAACCTTGTCTCAAAAATAGGAAAACTGAAAACATTAACGAGTCTCAGACAGTATGAAACAAAATATACAGTAGAAAGAAATATACTTGACAGAGGAAATACAGAAATTCTGCCTTCTGCTTTATACTCTCATATGATATTTTAAAATACTTAACTATTTTGTTTCCAGCGGGACTGAGGAGCCACTATGATAAATTTAAAAAATCCCTAATGTCAATTATCAGGGATAGTCGTTGGCTGATTATGAAACTAACTTCTATCAGATCAGTTAGCGATGATATTTTGAGCAAAGTGGCTGGTTTTGTAGCTTGTATGAGTGGCACACATGAGCAGTGTTCCCCGCAGGAAGTTCAGAACAATTCAGGGCTGGCCACTACTGTTCCTTACCAATGCACTTCCTGTCACTGAACAGAATGGAGCAGGAAAGGTGCATGCTGGCAGCTGCCCCAAGGGGAGTGGAGACTTCCTGCTGAGCCAGGTCTGTGCTTCCCCTCCCCAACTGTGTTCAGCTCCTGAAGCTGTGGGGCAGAGGGAGGGCTGTTCTCCCTGACACAGGCAGACGGGCAGCCCTCAGCAGGTGTAGCCCCCAGAGCTGGATGCAGGGCCTGAACCAAGCAGCAGGAGGCCTGTGTGCTCCGGACTCACCTGAGGAGCTTGGCCTAGTGCTCTGCACCTGAAGTGTGGGTCCAGCGGTGTTTGGTTTTCTGGGAGTGTCTTACGAATGTAGCTACACTGGCCCCACCCCACATGTAGTAAACTAGATTTTACTTTTTATTCTATTTCCCAAGCTGACTCATATGCCTATTAAAAGCTTGTTACCAACGGGTGTCCAGCGAAAAGCCTAGGCTTGCCTGTCTAGGGAATCGCTGTCAGGTCCTAATTCTGATGGAAACCTAGGAGGGAAATGACGGGAGCGAGCTGTAGTAAGGAAAGGTCTCTTCTACTTCTAACTTTGGAGATACAGATACAGTATGTGCATGGTTCTAGTTTGCAGTCTGAAAAGGATGGGGGAAATGACAGTAGCAGCCCCAGATTTAGCAGCTGCTACCCCACCAAATGCCAGCCCACTGCTGTGCCCATCTGTTGCGCATCCTCCTGGGAACGAGGCTCCTTCCTTACCTTTAGGTTCAAACGCTGGTAATCACTGGCTTTTGGTCGCCGAGTGACTTTGGATCTTTTTCCTTCCAGGGCAAAAGCAATAATCTGGAAAAAGCAAAAAGAAAAGGATTAAAGGGTGACTCTGTAATGATGTATTTCAGTCTCTGAAATTGGAGGTAGTCACCTGGCAGGACATTTGTTAACGACCCTGGTTGAAGAAACAGGAGGATACCACAGGGAGTCCTAAACCCTATGTGTGGTGCTGAGGATCACAGGCCAGCCAAGTGCCCTACCAGGTCAGGGTGTAGATCAATGGTACCGTACCCACCTAACATCCTAGAGCCCTTGAGTTCAATCCTCAGTGCCACACACACACAAAAAAACTGTAATGATTTTAGGAATGAGGACTAATCACAACAGAATGTTGCTGAATAAAAAATGACAGACAGAGGAAAGGTGTGCTGGACTCTAGCTTGTGGAAATCTGTTTCATCTGATCTAGGATACTCAGTTAAAGATCTCCAAGCACTCCCTAAGGGATGTCAGTGTAAGTCATTTTTTTTTTTTAAATCATGATCTGTAATTGTTTCCTATCTACAAATGCATTCTTTAGTCCCTTAGGTTTATCAACTGCTTTTTTTGGCGGGGTGCTGGGATTAAACCCAAGGAATCACACCTTCCAAGCAAGCACTCAACCACTGAGCTACATCACCAACCTAAGGCTTGTTTTTTAAATTTTGAGACAGTCTCATTAAATCACCCAGGCTGGCCTGGAACTTACATCGTCCTGTCTCAGCCTTCGGAACAGACAAGACCCGCCACCCTGGCCATCAACTGCATGCTTAGCTTCATGATGAACACTTGGATGCAGAATAAGGAAGGCACATTTTTACCACTGGTCTGCCCTCATTCTTTATAGTCATAGGCCTGACAGCCATCATGAACTGAAATCTCCAGTTTTAACTAAGCTGCTGAACCAATGTTCTAAAATCTGAGGGCGCAAATAGAAAATGCAATCATTTAGACTGGCTGCTAAGGCACAGAGTATCACTTCATACCACATGTTGCTAAACAAATAAAAGATGTGTGAGCCAGGTCTTATGGTTAATACATTGTGTCAACTTGAGAAGTTTAGAAGTTTAACTGAGAGACTCAGCAGGGAACCAGGGTTCTTACTTTGTAAATATCCTCATCCTGTGCAAAGGAGGGCAAGGATATTTGTGAGTATTACACCCACCCTGAAGGGGGGGGGTGGCCTGTGTACAGTTTAAGGGTAGAGAAGAGGCTTGTTTTCTCTTTTGCGCTGGCTGCTGCCTTGAAGTGCTGTTCCTGTGCTGTGCCACCCTGCCTTGGACCCAGCTGATTAGGCACTGAAATCTCCAGAAACTGTGAGCTAAATAAACCTTTCCTTGCTTCACTTTGGTGTCAGGTGTTTGTCTCAGCAAGGAAGGAAAAGTAACCAAAACACCCGGTATGGTAGCACATGCCTGTAATCCCAGCATTCTGGAAGACTGAGGCAGGAGAATTGCAGGTTTGAGCCCAGTCTAGGCAACCAAGCAAGGCAGCAAGTCCCTGTCTCAAAAATTAAAAAAGGTTGAGAATGTAGCTCAGTATGAAAGCTAGAGTTCAATCCCTAGTAAGGTCAAAGAAAAAAGTAGGTATGTGCAATTTCTGGGCTTTCTTCTAGTTCTCATTGATTGCAGAAGAGAGCCCTTGGGCTCTCTGCTCTTCGTATTTAACGGAAACTGTTCTTTCTGCCAATACAGATGAAATATAGGATGGAAAAGGAAACTAGAAATAGTATGCTACGTCAAGCATGGCAAAAGAGACAATAAGAGCTCCATGTATCAAGTACTCAGGTCCACTGAGGCTGTGAAGGTCCTAAGTTCAAGGATTGGGGAGACCCCATTTTAGGTCAGCTCATAATGATATCCTAATTTGGCACCTAATGCAGCAGCACTCAGAGGAAACAGATCACATGAAGAAAACAGGTGATGTACAAGAGGAAAGAGCCCTAGCAGGGTTTGTTTTAAAATCCTCTGCTGAGTGATAGATGCTTGCCCACATCACATTGTCAGGGCAGAGGAAATTCCATTCGTTTCTCTAAGGCTGTGGCTGACTTACCTTGCGCTTGTTGTGATAGGCGATATAGAGGACAGCAACAAGAATGGCTGCGGTCACCAGATACGCGAAGAAGTGGCTGCTCTCTGCATTGGCACTTCCAGGACTGTTCTTATAAAGGTCGCCCTTCTCACTATTCACAGAATCCAAAGGTGTCCTTTCCCGGTTTTCACTGGAGGCAGGCTCTAACACCTTTTCTTTCTCTTCTTCAGCAGGCGATCCCTCCTCCGGCCCTGTATCACTCTCTTCAGCTTCCTTGGGCTCCACATCCTCAATAATCTCTGAATACTTGTCTTCTCCTTCCTGCCCAGGAGCAGAGAGGTCAGAGTTCACTGTCACTTCAGTCTTGGACACATGAGGTGAGGTCTCTCCCTTCTCAGGTGGTTGGGTTTTTCCAATCTTCGTGGTTCCCCTGTTACCAGACGGGGGGCTGGATATGAGCTTGGACCCGTCTTGTGTGGACTGCTTCACTGAGCCCAATTCGCTGGCTTGTTCTGGGCTTGGTTTCGGGGGCTGCTGCGTCTTCGACCCGTCGGGGTTTGGTTTCGGGGGCTGCTGCGCCTCCGACCCGTCGGGGTTTGGTTTCGGGGGCTGCTGCGTCTCCGACCCGTCGGGGTTTGGTTTCGGGGGCTGCTGCGTCTCCGACCCGTCGGGGTTTGGTTTCGGGGGCTGCTGCGCCTCCGACCCGTCTGGGTTTGGTTTCCGGAGCTGCTGTGCCTCCGAGCTGTCGGGGTGTGATTTCTGTGGATGCAGCGGCGTTTCCGACCTGTCAGGGTGTAGTTCTAGGGTCTCCTGCAGCACCTCCGACCCGTTTTGTTTTTCTTCCCCGCAATGCTGCCCCGACTCCGACAGAGGGCGTGGAGCTTTCGAATTAGACGGCTGGGTGCCGGGGGAAGGGCCGCAGTCGCTGTTGTTTGTAGCAGACGGAGGTGCAGCCGCTTCTTTCCTGGGGTTGGAGTTCTGACTTGTGTGTGCCGGGGGCGACGAGGCTACAGAAAGAGAAAAACCAGTAAGGCCTCGGGCAGGGGAGGCAGGCCAGGAGAAAAGGAGCGGACTCCTTAGCGCTGAAGAGACCGAGGGCGACCGGCGAACTCGGGGAAGGGGGGCGGGAGCGACAGCAAGCGACGGGTTGCGCACGGCAGGGAAGAAGCAAGGACAGGTGGTGACTGGAGGGGTGAATGAAGGTGATGGGCTTGGAGACAAGAGTGGGCTGGGCAGAGGGGGGTCTCACCCGCCGCTGCGACACTCAGCAGGAGCGACGCAACCAGGAACCGCATCCTGTACCGACTGCACTTCCGCTCTCTATTGCTCTCGCGAGAGCCTCGCGCGGGACTCCGCCCGAAGCACCGCCCCTTCCGGTGTGCGCCTGTGGCGGCGCCTCTGAGCGAGTGATGACGCACTGCCCGCGGACGTCGGCGTCTGTTGTAACTTTGTTGGCGCAGCAGCTGCAGACTCGCTGCCCTTTTCCTCTCCACACCTCGCTCTTTCGGGTGGCCACAGACTGCGGGCCTGGTACTCGTTTCCAGTTCTCCGCCCGGAACTCTGACCTCACCCTTTCATGTGCCTTCCGCACAGCACCCTAAAATCCTGTATGTTAAGGACTTTCCCAACTAAAAACTGACCCTAGTCATCTGCGTCCTGGCTCTCCACCTTCCCGACCTGGTGGAAATAGGTCGCCAAAGATCATTTCTAAAAAGTGCTTCCTTTCATCATGAAAATCTAAGAAGAAAACCAAGCCTTATGGGGTAGCCACTATTAGTACATCGGTATATTTTCTGCCTTGCAAACATTTAAACATTCTTAATGGTTCAAAAATCAAAACATGACTTTAAAAGAAGTATACATTAGAACATTTTCGCTTACTACCCATGTCCAGCTTACTATTTGCTTTAGTTTATTGTGTTTTCAGGGTTTGGTTTGGTTTTGGCTTTTCTGGTGTATGTGTGTGCACTAGGAGTGGAACCCAGGACCTTGTGCCCCGCATGTAGTTTTTAAAAACAAAATGTACTCATTTTCTTTTCCTTTTTATTGTGTTTCTCTTTTTTCTGCACTTTTGTTTTCTCCCCTAATTGGGCTTATTAGGTAGTTTTGTACCCTATCCCATTGTTATACTCTGCCTTTAAACATTGTGTTGCTTGAAATCTTTTTGCTTTTTAATACAAGGTATCACTATGTAATTCAGCCTGGCCTTGAACTCACTAACCCAGGCTAGCGTTAAACTCATGGTGATGCTCCTACCCTAACCTCCCAGGTGCTGGGGTCCCAGGTGAACGCCACTGTGCCTGGTTTGAAATCATTTTGTGAACATTTGCCAGACTAGATGTTTTGTAGACAGTGATTTTTAAAATGAAAGATTTTAGCTGTGCTCGGTAGCAAAAAACAAAAACAAAAAAACCCTAAATTCCAGATATTGGAGAGGTTGAGACAGGAAGATGGCTTCAGCCTGGAAGTTTAGGGCTGATTTAGGCAACACAGTAAGACCCTGTCTCAAGGTGATGGGAAATGATAGGCTTTAACCTCGTAAAGCATATAATCTAGTGAGGCACACATATATTAAACAAAGTGTGTGCATTTGGAAAATGCGTGCATGCATTTCAAGGATGCCAAGAATGGAAAGTACACATCAGGAGAGGAGAGGACCTTTGTAGCTGAGGGCTACAGGCTGTGGGTGAGGAGAATGGCAGGGCCCCCGAGAAGTGTACACAGCTCAGGGAGCGTCAGCACACAGTGACTTGGCCCTCCCCTGGGGTAATATAGACGCTCCTCTCTTGTTCCCAGTGTAATGACCAACACAGATGTTTTGTTGAAGAGTAGATGTTTTTCCTGTTCTGGATCTTACCTTCTAAAATTCTCTGTAAACAGCTTCCTCTGCTGATTGTATAAGTAAATGCGCTGCAGTCTTTGGGCAGTCGGGAGAGGGGGCTCCACCTGACCTCGGCTTTCTGGATTCTGATTCTTCATTTCTTCATCCTCCACTTCTGGAGCCTCAAGAGCTGTGTTGGATGCTGTAAATGTTCACATTCCTTGAGTGGAGTTGGTATGTGCAGGTAACACATCTTAATTCCTTTTTCATCCCCTTTTCCTATCCTCCTGTTTTCATCTCTTGATCACACACACACACACACACACACACACACACATTACAAAAGAGAATTAAGATTTTTCAGCTGAGTGTGGTGGCATACTCCTGTAATCTCAGCATTTGGGAGGCCGAGGCAGGAGGATCTCCCTGAGCCTGAGGCCACCCTGGGCTACATAGTGAATTCAAAACTATCCTGAACTACATAATGAGACCCTGTCTAAAAGGAGAGGGGGAGAGAGGGAGGGAGAGAGAGGGAGAGGAAAAATAAGATTTCTGACTGAGAAATCTTTCACCACATTGCTTCAGGCCTGCAGGTTTAGCTCTGTGGTAGAGTGCTTCCCACTCCAGCACCACAAAAAACATCAGAATATTTCAGAATGTCAATTCTGCTTTGGTTAAAAGGAAGTGAATTGGCAAATGAATTTGTTTCTAAAAGAGAATTCTCTCTACCTGCCTTAAGTGAATGTTTAACTAGCCTTTAAGGACATGGGCTTAGTGAGGGTGTGTATGTGGTGGAGAGGACAATGGCAAATTGTTTGAGACTGACCTGTATCTGCATTACGAGGCAGGGCAGGGGACGACTCCAGATTACACAGAACTTCCGCACGCTCCGGGCTTTACAGTGATGAGAAGCCATTAAAGGAGTTTAAGCAGGGGTGAGACGGAGACAGAGCTGGGACTGTTTGAATACTACACTGATTGTGTCATGGAGAATCCACTTGGGTGGGGAGGGAAAAGTACATTTAGGAGTTAATCATTTAGGAGAGGATTGCAGGAGTCCACATTAGGCTGGCACAGGGACAGTGAGCGTGGCAGCTGGTGGCCACCGAGGATAAATATGGGAGGGGGGGTGATTAGGCCAAGGCCAGGCCCGCCGGGCAGGGCACAGGGTGGAACCTTTTCTTGGAGCCAGGGAAGGCGGAGAACTGGGTGTGAGGGAGTGGGGGCAGAGGAGGTGGACCAGCTGACTTCATTCAGGATGAGTGAGAGAGGGCAATGGAGGCGTCAGGGGAGTAGTTGGAAATTTGAGAATGAAGTTCAAAGCCATGTTCAAAACACCATTGTTGATGGTTTCATAAACAGTAATTTAGGAGTTTGTTGTAACTGATGAGACGGAGACCACTACAAAGTGGTCCTGAGCAGGATTTAACTTAACCAATTGGCTTTGTATGTTTACTTGTGAGTCTGTCCCAGGCCTAGGCCCCTTGTTTGAAGATGGGCAGTGGATTCATAGTAAGTGAACCTCTATGAATCACTGGTCCTGGCTGAGGCCTGTAGTGGCCTTCGATGCCATGACCCCTTAAAGGACAAGATAAGCTCACAGTTGAGGGTGCCCTGCTCCCACCCCAATTAACTAAACGAAGACTGCAGCTGCAGCCTCCACACTCCTGCAATAAATGTCAACCTAGAGAGAAGATAGTTCTCCCAAAGCAACATAATTTATTACTTGGAGAAGTCCTTGAACTGACTCCTAAGGTCCTGCTCAGTTCCTGTGCTTTCCTCAGAATCCTCTTCCTTTGTTTGAAAACCAAATAAATAGGGGCCGCCCAGAGAAGTTCTTTGATAGTAGAGACTTTTTTTTTTTTTGAGACAGGGTCACACTATATTGTCTGGATTGGTTGGTTTTGAGCTCTTGGGCTCAAGAGCTCCTCCTGCCAGCCAGGTGTGTTGGTGCACACCTATAATCCCAGCACTTGAGAGGCTGAGGCAGGAGGATTCTCATGAGTTAGAGGCCACATAGTGAGTTCAAGGCCAGCCTGGTGTGCATAGTGAAACCTGTCTCAAATAAAAAAAGGTGGGGGGGGGCACAAAACGAAACAGAAAAAAGACCCTGTGCTGCTGCTGGAACTGCAGAGAAGTACCACAGCATACAGCTAACAGTGAGTATTCTATCCTTAATCCACATTAATAGGAGAAAGATAATCCCTGACTGTGCTTCTCTATATTATTTTTTGTGATTCTTTAATATGTACTGCAATAATTCACATGACCATGGATAATTTACTTAGTTGCTTTAAATATTAGTTTCATTATGAATTGGGGATAAAAATGTTGAGAATTAGATAATTCATGTGAAGCACAGTATTTAACATGGTATATAGCATATAATTAAGGTTATTAAATTTATTGTTCATTATACAAAAATTAGAAGATGAAGGTAATTTATTTATGTGAAGGTAATTTGTATTAAGAAAATAAAGTGCCCTTAATCTAGAAGCATTATCATGTATATATATGTATATGTATATGTGTATTTGTGTGTGTGTGTGTGTGTGATTGGAGATGGACCCAGGGGCTTATACATACCAGGCAAGTTCTCCACTACTGAACTGCATCCTCAGCTCCATTTACTTATTTTTAAATTTTGAGTCAGTGTCTCACTAAGTTACCCCAGACTGGCTTCATTCTTTTTCTGCATCCTCTGAGATTTCCCCATAGTCACAGTGTTTCTAGAAAGAGAGTGAAATCAAGTCTTAAACGCAGCCTGAAGTAAGGACTTTTTTTTTTTTTTCTTTTTCTTTCAGTGCTGGGGATTAAACCCAGGGCCTTGAGCATGCTAGGAAGTGTTTTACCACTGACCTAAATCCTCAATCCTTAAGTAAGGACTTAGATATTTCAGCGTTGTGCTGACAGCCACGCCTGCTTGCAGCGGTAAGTGGTGAGGAAGGTAAGTAGAAACTACCTGATACCTGCCGTACACAAACACTTCTCCGTGACCTTTCTCTGACAAAATCAAACAAATCAAAGTTCAGGCAATATGGACAGTTCAACAGGTTGGTTTATTTTTTACTTTATTTTTGCGAGGTGGTGGGGATTGAATCCAGGGCCTTTGCAGTGAGCTGCATCCCTAGCCGTTTAATTTTTATTTTGTGACAGAATCTCACTAAGTCACCCAGGCTGGGTTCAAGTGTGTGTTCCATCAGCTTCAGCCTCCCAGGGGCTGAGCTCATGGGCGTGTGATCCCTCGGAAGGCAACAGGAGTTGAGGCCAACTGGTCATAGTCTTTGTTAGGGCTGAGGCAGCGAAGCTCCCCGTAGAATGACACAGTTAAAGCTGTGTCCAGGGCGGAAGCTGGGCATGGTAGTGGACACCTGTAACCCCAGAAGTCTGGGAGGATGAGGCAGGACAAATGCAAATTGAGGCCCAGCCTGGCAGTTTAGGAAGACTCACTCAAAATAAAAAAATATAGCAAAGGCTGGGGATGCAGCTCAGTGTGAAGGCCCTAGGCTCAATCCCTAGTACTAAAAAAAAAAGAAAAAAAGAAATGAGGTATCCAATCTATTTAACTGGCCCCTGGCCCCACACCCTACTTGGACTGCCCAGAAATACCATGGTGACCATGGCGTCACAGTGACTTATGAACCTGTGCCTGCTTACCTGAAACCCGCCAACTAGAACTTCCCACAGCGAGCCTGCTAGAATAACGTCCTAGACTGCACCGAAGGCTTGCGTCCGTGCGTGCTTCTGTGTCTATTGTTCTTCACCTTCTGGGTGGGCATGCGTGGAGCAGCCCAGGCAGATATTGGCCTGTGAGGCGCGCTGGCCTCCTCCCTCTGAGCTGTTGTAACCCTGTTTGCATTTGTCATGCTGTGCTGGGCTGACTGTGTCTTCTTTCCGGGAGAGCAGCCATTCTGGGGGGAGTAGACTGGGCCGAGGTTGGAAGAGTCACGGGGTGTTTATCAGTGTGCACAGGTTTCTTAGGGTGGGACACCTGGCCGGTCACTTAGGCATTAGGCTGACTGCCAGGATAAAGAAGTCCCTTGCGGAACATGGCACACACCTGTGACCACTTCCCCTGGGGCCCCGCTAGAGTTTACAGCCACTCCTGAGGCCTCAGGCCAGTGAAAAACACGATGCACAAGTAAGTGTGTCCAGCCAGAAAGGGTGAGACTGGAAAATACGTAAGGGAAATAAGCCAGACGCAAAATGGAAAGTACCGCATGTTTCTACCTATATGAAGCATGCAGTGTGAGCTGGTAGGCTTAATTCCCAGTAGCACAAAAAACAAAACTGTCCACTTTTCTTTTGTTGTTTCGGTGCTGCAACTTGCTGAAATTCTCCTGCCTCGGCCTCCCAAGTGCTGGGATTGCAAGCATGCACCACCACACTCAGCCTGCCCACTATTTTAAATTGAAAAATTATAAGTTTAGATGAGTTGATTACTTTTTAATAATAAATCTATTACCAAAAATATTAACTGAAGTTCAAGATACTTTGAAAAGCATCCCATCAAAGCTGCCCCTCTTATCTTGTCAATTGCAAGATACCCATGGGCATGAAGGGGATGGCAAATGTCTTCCAGGTGGTGAACTGATTTAAATCAGCTGTAAGTAAAGATTCGGCCGTGGGATCTGTGATCAGAACGGCCTGTGTGTGCCTGGTCTGTGTATATCTGAGCCTGGTAGCTGGATTTTTTTTTTTTTTTGACATTCCTCACTGACAGGTGGTTTGTGAACCTGAGGCCTTGGTAGCTTGATTCAACAAAAGAACTGAAAAAAACAAAACACTCAGGGAAGATCTTGCAACTGCAATTTTATTTTCTTTTGTGAAAATAAACAATTGGGAGTTAAAATTGCTCCAAAAACCATAAAAACAAAATGAAGTACACACAGAAGAAGCATGTGAGGTGATGGGGGAGGGCAGAGGGGCTCGGAACTTTGGCTGATTGTGCTAGCACGGAGCCAGGCGGCAGGAGCCAGAGCTCAGGGGCCGGACCCCGCTGCCACTCTAGAGCTGTGGGGTTCAGATCTCAACTGGCGGGGGCAAGAACACAGACATCACCGTGCGCGTGGCAGGCACCTTGAGTCCCTTTCAATGCGGGGGCGGGGACCATTTCACAGGACCTCTTTCCCCACCCCGAGCTGGAAGCTGGCAGGGATTTGCGGTGCTGGGGACGGTCCCCCGGAGGGTGAGGGGAGGCTGGTAGAGACAAACCAGGCCGAGATGTCTTCACACGTGGTCACGGCCTTACACTGGGCAGAGGACAAAGGTGGAAGGACCTGTGGTGGTTACCACTGGACAAAAACTTGGGCCAGGACCCAGGAGATGTGGAGGGATGGGTGTAAGTCAAGTGGTACCAGGCTGGGGCTCTGGGCCATGGTGATCATAGACTGAGGGGGCAGCTGGGCCAGGTGGGGGTGGGCGAGGTGGGGGGTGGGGAGAGAGAGAAGGTGCCTTCTGCCCACGCTCATCCACCGCAGCACACACAGGGAAAACAACACACTACTCTTCAGTTTTCTTTCTTGTAAAGATTTTTTTGTGGTTTTGTTTTTTTTAAAAAAGCCTAAAGATCAGCTACTGGTTACATCTACAAAATGTAAAGTGCTGTTGTTACCAGCTACTTTACAGAACAGTCCGGAGTGGTCAAATATTGACCAATAAAGTTTCCTTTTTTTTTTTTCCCTCTTCTGAATCATTACTACTCGATGAGTCACACGACAGCCTTCGTGGACGGGGGCAGCCTAGTGGGCAGACTTGGTGACCAAGGAAAGAGGCTGGGCCTGGAGCACGGGGAGGGCCTGGTGGGCGTGGAGCGTGGCTGGGAAGGCAGGGGGAGAGGTCAGCAGAGC
>RJWT010034035.1:0-13762 GCA_004365215.1 Cuniculus paca
AATAGGGGTAGCCTGCCCATTAATTGCTGAATGGATAAGAAAGACATGGAATTCCATGTGGTGGAGACCTACTCAGCTATAAAGGAAGATAATGTCAAGGCTCTTGTGGGTAGATAGAGGCAACTGGTAACAGCGCACATAGATGTAATGGGCCAGAGTCACAAGGGTAAATTTTGTGTTGTCCCCTAAGCATAACACACTAAAGGTGTTAGTGGGATCCAAAATGCACAATACATATTGGGAAAGTCAAAGGGGAGGAATTATCTAAAAAGGGAAGGAAATGACCACTACTAATCTATTATTATGATTTGAAATTCAGATTGTATTCATAGTTCTGATTAGTTTCATTTTATTCTGAGTTGTTTGATTTTATTATACTTGATGGCATGGACAGCTATTTTAAAGATAACAAAATATATAATTGCAGCCATTGAGGATGTCCAATTATGTTGTTTAGAAACCCTGTATGGCTTTCATTGTTTGTTTTGATTGATTTTACTCTATTCTGTATGGTTTGATTGTAATATGTCTGAAGGTGTAGGCAACTAATCTGAAGATAACAACTATTATGGTAGCCACTGCTGTTTTGCTAATATCTTGAAATTCTGTATGGCTTACATTGTTTTGCTTTGTTTGTTTTGTTTTGTTATGTTTTGTTTTGTTTCTACTGTTTTAGTTTGTTGTATTTTGTTTGATTTTACTTATCCCTGATGGTATGGGCAGGTATACTGCAGATAACAAGAGCCATTATGGTAGCCTTATCGATTGCTTTGTTTTTTTTTATATCCTGTTTCAAAGTCATGTTCCATGTTCATTGCTTTGTTTTGATTGACTTTACTCTGTTTTGTTTTGTTTGGCTGTATTCTTTTGAAAATAAAAAAAAATAAAATAAAAAATAAAAGCAGCACACTGAAAGACTTGTTCTTTTCCCCAATCATATCCATCTTGTTCCCCTCACCATTGGTACATATCATCTCTGCTTATTACTTTCTTTTGTGCCTTTTCAATATATATTTATGCAAATAGCAACCAAGTATAAATCTGAATTTTTTTCCTATTTTTCTAAGTCTCACCTTTTTTCTTTTAAGGATGCATCCTAAAGACATTTCCAGTACGTAAATAACTGTCCCTTCTTTTTATTCAGCCATGTGATATCCCATTGGGTGGATATACCACGGTTAATATAACTAGTTTATCACCTTATAGATCGTGAGTTGTTTTGAATTTTGTATTTTTATGGTGTTTTATAATAAATGATTTTACACATTTACCATTTGTAAGTGTAGTTTTTTACTATAGGATCATTTCCCAAAATAGGATTGCTAAAATCAAAAGGCAAATGTATTTGCAATTTTAATACTATTCCTAATGGCCTTTCTCCAGGTTTATAGCAACCAACCATATTATAAAGATGCCATTTTGCTCAAAGTTCAACACACATACATGTTAAATTTTCTTTTGCCAGTGTTATTAGTAAAAAAAAATGCTATCTGATATTTTTTCAGTTTATTTAACCCTTTTTTTCAGGTATGACTGATAATCTTTTCATCTCTGTATAGGCTATTCATATTTATTTTTCTATTGATCTAAAAGTTTCCAGAATCTGAAAGAATGAATCACAAATGGTGGTGTGTCAGACTGGATAAGTAAGAGAGAGATCACTGGCTTAATAGAACACAACCTAGACAATCCACCTTTCTAGTGGAAAAGGTAGTTCTTAATATGTGATGGACCTTCCTTTGACTGGAACATGGCGATATTTGGGGGAGAAGAGAGTCTGTCCACTCTGTATACTGGATCACGATTGTATGAGATTTAGACTGTGAGTCAATACCCTAACAAAACTACTTTGTCTAATGCCCTGCTGACCTTTTCATGCAATTTCCAAAGAGCCGCCTGTGAAAATATCCTCAAGAAAGATGATCACCTGAGCTTGCAGATTTCATACTATATAGCTCCACAATTTCTTAGGAGAAACCACAAAGCCATTCAATCATTCCCTTTGAGATGAGAATAAATAACAACAGTGCTGCATAAATAGCATCAATTGGCTGTGGGGGCAAGCTGTCATTTCCAGGAGAGACATGTGGTTTTCTAACCAAGGGTACAGCAAATGATCATATTTAAAAATTCCAAAGATAGCAAAATTCAAATGGGTCGGCTTTGTCATTAAGCTGCCTGCAGGTGTTTCATTTAGATTAGTTGCCACATTTGCAAAAATTAGAAGGAAAAGAGCGGGCTTTTGCTAAATTCATTGAATCCCAGAAGAAAATGACTTTTTCTTTTTTCCCATGACAAACTGGAATTTGCCTCAGACCAGTTTGACATATTGGCAGCCTGTGGTCTAACTTTGTCTAAGAATGTCACTCCACTCTTCCAAAGTCGCCAGGATCAGAGGCCAAGAGGAAAAAGAATGGGGCTTTTCTAGGACTGCTGGATGATATCTTCCCCATGATCCATCCTGATGTGTCACTTCACGTGTCCAGGGAGCTGAGGTCAGAGAGAAAACAAAGAGGTATTATTGAGCCCAGAAGTGGCTTCTGGTAAGATGAAATAACCAAGGGACATGATAGATTCAGGACACTGCTTACCAACCATGGCTGGATCAGCATTTCTAAGTTTTTAACCAAGAAATATTGATTTATGTTTATTATGCTTTATGGCACGTTAGAGCAATTTATAACACTTACATTAAGGAATGGATGGGCTGGGAGAAAAGCCAATATGGGCATGAAAAAAGATGAACTGCTGTCAAGAATAGTAACTTTCAAGTATCAGGTGCAATTTCTTGCTTTTGCATTTTTATCTAAACTATTTAACATGAAATAAAAAAAAAGATTATGGATTGTGTCACACAAACCAGAAAATAAATAAATAAACATAAGTTGAACAAGACAAAAGCAATTTTTACAACACACACATATCTACTTAGCCTTAGCAATCAAAAAGCAAAAATAAAACCCTTCTTTAAAACTTACATTAAAAGTACATTTAAATAATGCAGTTAATGTAAAATTAAGAGAAAAAAATAGTACTGTATGAAATATGAGTTTTTATTTCAAGTATGAGTTATTTTAATAAAAACAAAACAAATGCAACAAAATATTATGGCTGTTGGTCAAGACACTATTTGCCTTCCCTGATAAAGCAGTAAAGGCTGCAGAGACAAGATACACTTTCCTTGCAAAAGTCACACAAAGACAGTTCCAAAACGTTAGCATTAAAAAGCAATGAAAATATGGGAAGGAACCTCAAGAGACCACAGCAGTTTTACAGATATGGAAGTTGTTCATTCTTATCTGTTCATATCACCAATAGTCATTATTGGGAAACATTTTGAGAGCTAGAAAATTGCCAAATGCACTTCATTAGTGTTACCATTAGCAAGTTTACACAGTAAGGCGTTTCCCGTAGAGAACCGTACAGCTCCTTCACGGTATAGCCCTATGTCAAGGAGGAGTCCACTCTAAGATAAGAATCAAATATAAGTTCATGGTAACATGAGACACACTAAAAATGTCAGAGTGATATAATTTTCAATAACTAATTTGCTATTTTTAGGAGAGCACCTATGAGTCTACAAAGATACATGCATTATAGAGCAATTTTAGCTTTGAAAGTCTTAAGTAAAACGATTTGATGGTTGATCAAACAAGGTGCATTTTCATGAAAGCAAAAACCATATCAGAAACTTTGGGGATGAGATTTGGAATAAGAACTTTCTAAAAGCATTCATAATGGCAGCAGAAATAGAAGTATTAGTAAGAAATGTAACACTAGCATAGGGCACTGAAGATAAGATTAAATATGCCTTAATGCATATGAAGAAACAAACAAAAATTTAGAAGGGAAAAAGCTGAATATAAGGATAAAAGAAAGAGGAGCAAAGAGTAAAACTCAAAATAAATTGGTTCAATTTGATTTTGCAAAAATTCTAATCTGTAGTAGAGAAATAAGTGATGGCAAAGAAGAACGCAAACTCCAATTATCTAAGATCATGGTCATTTGCAACTCAATATATATGGATTTCCCTAACTGGCTCATATCATGGAATTTAAGTTGGCATTTAGGGTCCATCAAAATTTGGTCTTAATCTAATCCTTTAATAAAAGTCCCCAAAGCTTCCCAACATTTCAGGCAATTCACTCTATCAATCATCAAAACACAAAGGTCCTCTACGTATGGGTATTAATTGAATAATTATTAACTGATATTTGTCTGCTGCCTTCTGTGTTGGATTCCCTCTCCCTCCCTTGATGCCTGATTCTAGCACTTCATCACATATGGATGCCACTACTACTGGGGCCCCTTGCTTTGGACACATCTTTCTTGAATGGAGGATCTTTCAGGATGACTCAAGACCAACTTGGTTTGCTCCTTGGGATAACTCAGTCTGTGGAGCAAAAGGCTTTTCCTCCCAGGACCCTTTTATCTCACCTTACCTGCCACAGGGTGGATAACTTTAGTAAATCCTGTGATCTCCAAAGTGCTCAAGTTTGTGTCTGACTGCATCCCTTATTCTTATGTTTCCCCTGGACCCAGGCTCTACACTCAGAGCCTAGACTTGGCTCAAGGAGGAGGGAACAGAACAGTCTATCTAGGTGCTGTTCTATATTTCAGAGGCTTTGGATGAGGCTACCTTTCCCTCATTTGGGAATTAAGGATCATTGTTTACTCAGTCTCAGATGCTGCAGACAAACACTTAGTTTAATGCTTAATTATATTATTATTGCACATATTCTTATAAAGTACATCTCCTTTCAAAGATAATAATTTACAATATAAGTCATTCAACCTAGACAGACAGATATATATATAAATTCATTCATTCCACAATTTTGGAAAAGATGGAAACGCTTATGTTTGTGTGGGAAAGATGGCCATAGCCACCCAGTGTAGAATTTGCAAACGAAAATAAAATTTTGCCAAACACTTCTATCTGCAAAAAATGTTTGCGAACCAAGGCACCACCATATGGTATTGAATTTGTTGCTTCCTTGCTGGATATCTAACACGGCTAGATTTTCCTTCTGCAAAGGTTTTGTTTCTCTCCCTATATTTCCCCCTATTTATCTTAGTATTGTCCTCTGGAATATACATCAAATTTTCAGTGTTTGCTCCTTGGATTATTTCAAATACAGCGCTGTAAAAAGGCAGCTGGCCAGGCAGCTGGGAGAAAATGGCAGAAATGGGAAGAAATGACTCAACTAAGTGAACCCAAGGGAACACGGTGGCCCGGAATCAGAATTGAGGCCAACAGAAGATATGGTAATTCAGTTACAAGTAGGAGGAAGTAATGAATGACAGTGCAATTGAATGTGATTTTGTTTATTGTTCTGTTTATTGATAGGTGGATTCTATGATCTTTGCACCATGACATGAGTAGACAAGACACATTTAAACGATGGAGTGCATGGTGTGATGATCAGCTGGTTTCACTAGGTCATTTCATTCAGTTGCAGCTTAAAGTTGCTAAAACAGAAGAATTTGTGGAATTGAATTAACCACATTGACCTAGATAGCTCACTTTCATAGACAAGGTATTTTCCCAGTTGTCTTCTTTTAACTTTCCTGATAAAAAAGTGAAACACATTGAAACCTGACCTGAGGCCTTGAAGTCTGTGTTATTAGGTCTACTTTAGCTATGGTAAGAGGTGCCAGTCAGTTTGGCCAAATGTAATGTTGATCCTATTCAGCGCTAGGCAATTGACGTTCACCTGTGTTGTGTCTTCACTACTTTGAAGCTGGGAAAGAATGTCTTACCTCACTTTAAAATGAGAAGTCTTGATGTCTTTATTATGCAAGATAGGAAGACCAGGACCACAGTAAATATTAACTCAGCTTTAAATGCTAGAACTCAACAGATAGGACAAGGCCCTAGAAAAAAACTTTCTTTTCCCAGGGAATTTATGTCTTCCATCAAGGTAGAAAAATGAAACATGTGTCAATAGTAATTGACAGTGCATTCCCCAATTGCACATCATTGATCATCTTCAAAGATACCTCATCAGTATTTAGTTCAGCATCATGTCATCATGTTGGCTGGACAAAATATGGCCCAAGAACTCCATTTGGGTTCTTAAAAACAAATTTCTTTGAATTGGTCCTCAGGTGATGCTCTTCCTTAGACACGAGAGTCTCAGAAAGCTAGATTCATTAAACAGATCAGGATTTTGTCTAGACAAATGATGAGGAGCCTTGGATTTAAGGCACCTTGCTGGAGAAAGGACACTAGCTTAATGGCATTCAGAGTTGCTAAGGGATGTCTGAACGTCTGCTTTCCATTCAGTGCCCTTCCAGACCCAGACAAGGTTGCAGATGCCCCGAATATCCAATAATTAATTCATCAAGGAAACAAGAGGCCATTGCACCCAGATAATACGTCTTGTTTAGTTTGGTATAAATGAGTGTGGAAGATACGAGAGGAGGAAAAAAAATTCTCCTTCAGGAAAGGCAACTGTTGCTGCGAATGCACTGAAAACCAGGTGCAGAGAAACCACAACCAGCATCATGTGTCCTCAGCATGAGACAGGCAGAGTCCAAGCGAGCTCACTGCCTGTGTTAGCCTGGGCTCTGGTCTCTCGGGAGGGACACCCTGATGCACAAAGATCTGAGTGTAGCTGCTGCAGAGATGGCTGATGGCAGATGGTAAGAAATGACTTTGAAGCAACCATAGAGAAAGCATCTAATGACGAAGGAACATCTAACCAGACAGAGAGAGAGAGCAGGGGCCCAGGAGGTGTGGTGTCTGCCAAGGAGGTTGTGAAACAGAATCTGGTTCTTGCAGAAGCCCCTGAGAACAGAAAGGAACTGCCGTGGGAACTGGGATTCCAGCAGAGACACTACTCAAAGTGATAGCAACCAGAAAGTGTGATATTCTTTTCTCTCACAGATCATCTCAGTTCTTTCCTTTGCCCATAGTTAGCTTTCTCATGCCATTGGCATGTGAAGTCGTTCATTGTTTTAAAAAATAGTGTTTAACCTAAGCTAGGTAGTTATCTATCTTATTAGAATGCTTAGTGTATAGAATTAATCCTTCACACCCATACTCGAATAGTACCAGTTGCTTCTCTTTATTCTCATCATTGTACACAGAGATTCGTTATATGCAAGATCTCAGTTTGCAGCAGAGTGCCAACCTGTAACTTCTTTGCCAAAGGAAATCTTGCCAAATTGAGATCAGTTTTGAAAAACCAAAGATAAATGTATGTGTCTTAAAGGTTTAATTGTATTATTTCCCTCTTTATCCTTTGATTACTTTGACAGATGGAACTTTCACAATATACTCATTGTTCAGCTGGAAACCCCACGAAGCTGTAACCTGAGCCCCTTACCCTGAGGCACTCAATGGCCATCTCCATCCAGTGGTGTCTGTGGACTCCAGTGGAGAGGTAGGTAAAGAGTTATTAAGTCATTTGAAATAGCTTTGAGCACACTGAAAAGTGGTTGGGCCATTTCAGGCCATAGCAGTGTGGCAGAATGCCCAACTGCCTACGTCAAGCAGTGTTTATAAATTAGAAATTACCAGCCATTTGCTTCCTTGCTGATCAGTCAGAGTCCCTGGAAGACTGTGCAGACGTGCCTGAGGCAGAGTTGTTATTGGACCAAGAAAAGCATAGCTCTTGCTTAATCAGTCATGATTTGTCTACCTGGTGCTGTTATTGGAAGAGATTTGGAAGTGTGCGTCTCTTCAACTGCACGGCTATGTGGCTAATTATTCCAACCAAAGGGAATCATTAAAATAATATTTTGGTAGTTCTCTGACCAAGCACACACAAACACACAAAAATGGCCATAAAATTCAAAGACAAAGAGAGTCCAGCATGATTCTCTATAGATGTTTTAAAATGTTTATTAAGTACCTAACATGTGTCACGCTTTTTTATTGAGCCATTACTTGAAACTTTTAAAACTTTTATGATATTAACAGATTTCATCTTCACAGCAATTCTAGCAAAATGGTACTGGTAATGACCCCATTTCACAGTTGAAACTGAAGTTCAAAGAGCTATGCAAGTTCCCCAGATAGAAAAACCATGGCACTGAAACAAGAGTACAGTAGACAGAGTCCACTTCTTCCTTCTAGCTGGTTACCACAGCTACTTTAGGATATATGCAGGATCTTCCTTGACCAATCCTATCAATATCCACAAGGCCCAACTTTTCTTCTTCAGGTACCTTGGAATTATTGTTCCCAACTTCGGGTCAGTGCAATGTCCCTTCTAGTGTGATCTATATTCATAGCCTAGGCACAGGTTAAGTCACCTCTATCAGTTTCTCTCTCTCCTCCTGCCATCTTGAAAACCAGTTCTGCTATGATTTTGCTGTCTATCTCACAGATCAGCATCAGGCAAGGGTCAGTGGTTTGAGATACTTGGAAAACTGTGAAGAATAAAGGGAGGGGAAAAGAAAACAAGTGAATTAAAAGAAAAATAGCTAGATAAAAATTATAAATTAAATATGGATGATATATATATATATATATATATTCATTTTGAAAAGCTCCCAAAAGGCAAAAACAAAAAGAAGAGGGGCAGACCAAAAGCATGAGTCACCTCCAAATGTTAACTTACATAGATGTGAGTTTTCTGGGGATTTACATGCCTAATGGAAAGAAGCCAAGAACAGACCAAAACTCTTTCTTGGAAAATCCTCAGAAACAGCAGGTACCCAGATTGAAAAAAAGATACTTCAGGGGGTGTTTACATGTCTAGGTGCCATGTCATATTCCATATAGTTTATCAGCTACCCCTCCCTCATTCTAGAAGAAATGAGGTTACCATCAAAGGGGTTACGATCATCATTAAAGAGAAGGTCTGGATAGATGGACACTGGACATGCTTACCAAAGACAGAAAGGCAATATTGAAAATGAAGGCATTGGATGGTCATGACATTGGATGCACACCTGGCTCACCCTTTTTTCTCCCCTCTCCAGAAGGATACAAAGTACAGCCTACCTGATTTATATTCCATTTGGCAGGATAATGTGAGACTGTCTGTAGCAAAAATTACTGTATCTGAAGGAAAACTTTGCAGTTCATGAGCCTGGCCTCTCTTATTACCTCCATTTCAAAGCCTTGCTATGAAGTGGAGTGATATCCAATCATTTCAGAAAAACTGTTGTTAAATATGGAATCCAAACCATAAGAGGAAAAAGTACTTAGAGGAAACAAGAGAAATGAAAAACAAATAGTGGATATAATCAAGTAGTTTTGAGGCAAAGTTGCAATTTCAAAACAAAAACAGAAGATAATTTAGAATATTTTTGAGTAGCAAAATAAACAGAAAAATGAAAGTAAGTGATATAGTGGTAAGAAACAGTGAAAGAAATAAAGACATACAATAAACAAATATTAGAGATTGTATAAAATAAGAAAATAGCAAAGGAAGGGTAAAAAATAGGAAATAATGAAAAATGTCATAGAAACACAGGTAAAAGTTCTAAAATAGTTTCTGCATATAGTAAGAACTCAATAAATATTTGCAGCACAAATTCTAAATAATTTATTTGCACACATTGCAATGAATGAAAAAGAACCGTCATCAGAAAAATCTGAGACAAATAGAGTGCTTTGAAAGTTTGCCAAGAAGGCGTAGCATCAAAATGGCTTCAGACTTCCCAATAGACTCTCCCTGGAAGATAAAATTCAATGGAACTAGAATTCAAATCAAATTTGGAAAGAAAATGATCCACAACATAGAATTCTATTCCAACCAAAGTATGAATCAGTTATGAGGTTTGTATAAAGATATCTTCAGACATGCAACCAAATCTCAAGCTAATCACCCTCTAACCTCAGATTCACCACTTTGCTGGGAGGATCCTGGTATATGAATTACAAATCAAGAAAGACAAATTATTTAGGAATTAGCATCCAACATGGGAAAAAATCTAAGGGAATTCCCAAGATGAAGATGAAGGAAAGTCCCAGGAAAACAACTTCTGGGGGTCAGCAGAACACTGGGAATTGGAAAACACAGGGTTCTAGGGAGGATAACATGAAAAAAAAAACTACAAAATCAGTATGTCCGACACTCATTTATAAGACCTTAGTGTTCAGCTGGACAGATTACAGATACACTGATACAAGCAAATAAATGAGGCAAATTAAATTATTAAATTCAGGAAAATTGAAAAGTTATACAAGAAAGGAAATATAGCCATGTTTTCTACATGATTTGATATGAATGAAAATATGACTTAGGTATAGCAATGTAACATACAAGTATTGGTTTTTTAAAGTCTCATAGAATTATCACAAACTCATGAAAGATGTGTCGCCATTAATGTGAGATTACTAAATGGTAGTCTTTTTAGAAAGAAGTAAATAATTTGTAAAATAGAAAAATGTCTAGAAATAGCAGTAAATGCATATTATTTAGAAATATGAAGGCAAATGGCAGAAGAGACAAGCAATAAAGAGTGATTGCTCTGAGTCAGAGGACCAGCAGATGGGAAGATGGAGTAGAGCCCTGCTAGGTCTAGTTAAAAGATTTATACCCTTGACTTTTAAAACCAAGTGAGTGGAAGGAAATAATGGTTCAGTTAGAAAGGGGGACAAACAAGAAACAGGAAGGCAGGGAAAGAGGAAGGTAAAAGAAGTTGAATGTAGCGAAGAGATATAATATACGACTAGGAAAGGATCCAATGAACTAGTACTCAGCACTCTGGGTTTTCAAAGAGTGAAGAAATGACTACACTCGGGCAGCTGGCAAGATCCCACAAAGTAAGTGAAACTGAATATCCACATAAGTTTTAAACAAGTGGGGAAGACTGTGATGGGGAGTTTCCATGGCTCACAGTCATAATGTGATGATAGGCAATGTAGTTAAGCCTCCCAGGAGCCCATAGAATAATGACTTTCTATGAAGAGACCACAAAATTTGGCGACTGTTTAAGTTGAGTGATGGTATTTGGGAGCTTGATCTTTATGATACTGAAAAATCTCTAGTTTTATAGAAAAGTAAGAGGTACTCTCTTGAAACAGATGCAACCTCACCCCATAAACAAAATCTCGTGAAGAGATAAACATAATCAAATTGGAATGCTACCTCTTCTTTGCTGTGGACACAATGGAACCCAGGGCATGTAGATCAGTGGGTAGAATAGGAGCAGAATTCCTGCTCCCCACTGGTTCTCTTGGCTGAGTAATTTAGAACCTCACACTCCAGATACCTGGCTCACCCTCTCCCAAACCTGAGCCCGGAGGAATCAGAAACACAAGTAGTAAGCAAAGGGCTGTATCTCTCCACCCCCGTCCTCCGCGGGCTTCCAGGCTTAATCCAGTACTGATCTATGACAGGGAGCAGGACTAAGTAGGCATAAGGTTGGAGATTTGATTAGGATCCATACTAAATTCTTCAAATTGGTGAATGAGATCTATTTGTAAACAAAACTGTCTGGATACATTTTTATTGTGTGAAAACTTGAGATTTCATCCAAGTGGCAGAAAAGAAGAAATTTGCTGGCCAGGTGTAAAAGGACACCATAGGAGAAACCAAAGTTGTTTTCTCTATCCAGCTGCTGCTGTAAAATCATTATAAAGTGATTTTAATACATTGATGGAGGTATATCTATAATTATTGCTTAGAGGAATCACAGATAAATCAGGTGCTGCCTATTATTATATCTGCTGGATATTATGCCTTAGTTCTTAAATGTTGCACAGATTAATAGTACCACAAGCCTACATACCTGCAGAGCGATTCAGAAGAGACTTTAAAAATTTCACAAGATAGAGAAAGTCAAACAATTTTGTAATGATACAATATCACTTTGGCAGACTTGACTTCATTCTGAGTTTATTCAATCTAGTTTCACTTAAATTGAAAAGGAGTTGGATTTATGCTGTGGAATGCTCAAATACCCATGCATCTACATTTTTTAAAGGATATCTACACTTACAAAAAGACCTCAGAGATGCAATGGACTATGAAATTTTCACCAATAATGCCTCAGGCCCTGTATAGTTTTGTTAGTTTTTAAACATCCTTTCTTAAAATAGAATTTATATACCACAACATTCATCAAATTAAGTGTTTGTAATATATTCTAAGAGTTTGGTGGCTATAACTACAATCTAAGATTAAGATATTTCATCACTCTCCCATTTCTCACCTTACCCTACCAGCTCTAGGTGTCCCCCCTGCACTCTGTCAGTATAGATTTGAGTATTCTGGAATTTCACATAAGTGAAATCACATAATGCATCATCTTTGGTGATTGGCTGGTTTCAATTAGCAGAATGTTTTCAGAGCTCACTTCTGTTATAGTATATACCAGCATTTTATTCCTTTTAGTCTCCAAGTTTTACTCTGTTTGATGGACATACCACATTTTCCTTCAGTGGACTGATATTTGAGCTATTTCTGCTCATTGGGAACACTTCTGCACATGGTTTTGTACGTTTTTGTTTCTCTTGAGTATATGTTTAGAAGTGAAATTGTGGGGTTACAATGGAGTTAACTTTATGAGAAACTGTCAAACTATTTTCCAAAGTGGTCACCTACAAGCAATGTGTGAACACTCTAGCTTTCCTATATTTTCACTAACACTTGTTATTGTTCTTTCTTCCTTTTTGTTTAATTATAGTCATCCTAGTAGGTGTGTTGTTTCTTATCACTATTTAAATTTTCATTTTCCCAATGAATAACAGTGTTTAGTATTTTGTGTTTATTGGTCATTCTACATCTTGGAAAAAGTGTTTATTCAAATTTTTAGTTCATTTTAAAATGGATTTTTTTATTAATGAGTGGGAGTTGTAAGCTGGTGATAAATGAAGTTATGAACTGAATGACCACCATACGTAAAGAAGTATATTATATGTCCCACATGCATCCTCTTATCACTTCAAAACATCATTATGTTCAATACTAACCCTATCTTAATAGATGCAGAAACTGTGGCTCCCAAATGTTCAGCAAGTTCCAAAAAACAATTTTTTCTGGAACTAATATTTGAATTCAAGTCTGACTCCAAATCCATTGAAGAGTTTGGTGTTACTTATACATTGATGATGAGTCAGGTGATATTTTTAGAAGAAGATAGTGAACCTTTATTCATGCACACAAACCATATCATTTCTTTATGAAGAATCTTGGTGTGATCATTGGAAATGATACATTTATTTCATGTATAATTGATATAACTGTGGAAGCTTTTTAGGAGAATCATTGGGAAATAATGAAACTGAGACAAATGTCTTTGGGTTTGTGTATATTCTTCTTTTTTCCCCATTGTGTTAGAATTTGAACCCAGGACCTTGTGTATGCTAAACAGGCACTAACTATTGCACTGTCTATATGTATTATTAATGAGTACTCAAAGATAGAGGGGCTCACTAGTAAGAACACTTCCCAGTCTCAGAGGATTTGCATCAGAGAATTAAACAGACTGCACATTGACACAGCACATCTTTAAAAGGATGATGACTTTTATAATAGAAGAAGGGAAATACTAGGGCTTTGAATATTTCTCTAGAACTGGAATTCAAAGATAAAAGAAGATTTTATGTTTATCACATTTATATTTGAGAATATAATGCATAAAGCATAAAACTATAAGGGCCAGGGATCTAGCTCAGTGGCCTAAGTGCCTGCCTGGCAAGCGCAAGGTCAGGAGTTCAATCCCTGGTGCTGCAAATAAATAAATAAATAAATAAATAAAACTATAAAACGTAAGCTATGATTCTTAAAATACAAATTTGAGTGTATCCATGTTGTGTGCAAGAAAGCAAGTAATATTAATGATCCTGTGCACT
>RJWT010034036.1:0-13764 GCA_004365215.1 Cuniculus paca
GGAAAGGGAAAAGGAAGAGGATAAATTCATGGAAGGAGAGGGAGATGAAAGAAATGTTAGCAGGTAAAAAAGAAAATCATAGATATGAGGTCAGACTCTGTTGGAGCTATTTTTAACAGCTAGATTAAAGGGTTAGCACTGAAGAAGTGGAAGAGTATTTGTGGAGGAAGGCAAAGGGATGCAGAGGGAGGGAAGGGTAACTAGAGATTGAGGGAGGCTCTGAGGTTGTCAGAACCTGTTAATATATTCGTGATTACTTTGTCTGGATCTCGTAAGTACCATTATGTTAAAGGTCACCCTGACATGGCCATGAATCATACCATTCAAGTTAAAGCGCAGGTCTACTCTTAGTCTCTTTTACACGTTTACGAGCACCTCTCACTATAGATAGCATGGCAGAGAAAAAGAAAGAGAGGACAGAGGATAGGTAAAACGAGGAAGAGCAAAGAATAGAATAGAGAGAAAAGAATGTGAAAAAGAGCAAAGAGAAGAAAGAACAAGAGGGCAGAAAAAAACCTTGAAAAATAAAAATTAAAAAATATTGGGAAAGAAGCAAAAATGAAAGAGAGAAACAAAGAGAAAAATAGAGAACCCAGAAAAGACACACAAGCAAGAAATCATATGTAAGAATCTCCCATGAAGCTATTGTACCATACAGCCCAGGGTCTACGTGGCTCCCTTCATGCTGTAGTCTTAGTCTGTTTGCGGGGAGTCAGACCAGTTTCTCCATCTCTGTTTGGAACAGTGAGAGCTGTTCTTTTCTCTGGACCTACTTCCTGACTCTAAGCTATGCTTCAAGTGAAGTTAACTGCAGATCTTTATCTCTGTCCCAATCAATTAATTAACCATTTCAATGGTTAATCTGAAAAGGGAAGGGTGTGAAATAATTTTTGGCCCGACACCTGGATTTCCATTGATTTCTACCAACGTCCTCCCACCCACACTCCCCTTGTGGTTGGGCCGATTCCACAATAGTCTCTGTGTTCTCCCACTGCTAGAAGTCCTCTGTCCCAGGTAACGCCCTCTTTTCCTCTGCAGCCCTTGCCTAACTGTCCTGGACTCAAGAGTGCCACTTTCCAAGCCCCAGAACTTGATGTGGTCCCAGGGCTCAGCAGAGGACCTCCTTTGTGCTTGGGGGAAGTAGGCCTTGGTCAGATTTCCTGCTTTCTCTTCCCACTGTTTGGGGAAAGAGTAGCAAAGTGCCCACTCTGGACCAGCTCTGCTGATTCTCCTCCCTTCTCCCATAAGCCCATGGGTGTGAGCCATGTGGCCTAGCCAGAGGGTTCAGTGCAGCCCATAGTTCATGGAGTTCAGCCTCTCTCTGATTAGGGTGGGGCTCCCCTTGTAGACACTGGGTGGTAGGTATTTGGTAGGATGCCGCTGGGACAGTTTCCCCAGTGTTTGGGAGGGTAATGGGGGGGGTGCTGCCTATTTCTGTGTTGCTTTCTCTCCCTTACTTGGGTGCCGTTCCTGACTTCCCCAAGGCCCCAGCCACAGTTTACTCCCACACTGGGTTTCCTCTTCCAGGTGGGAGGAAGCATATGTAGGGAGCCTAGCCCAGGAGCCTGTCCTCTACATGCTGGTTCCTTTCTTCAGGCTATTATTCCCACGCCCAAGATGGCCTGCTCCACAGCAGAGGGGACAGGGGGAGGCAGGATCAGTGGTGGCACTACTTTTTTTCAACAGATTTGGTTTCGTCTATAGGATTCGTCTTTCAGATTGATTTTCTCTGTCTGGATATGACTGCCTCTCCCTTTTCAGAATAT
Organism: Cuniculus paca; assembly: GCA_004365215.1. Lineage (NCBI taxonomy): Eukaryota > Metazoa > Chordata > Mammalia > Rodentia > Cuniculidae > Cuniculus > Cuniculus paca. Next base: position 1,767 of record RJWT010034036.1, read on the forward strand.
CCAAGGCCTCTGAGCGGCTCCTGTGCTCTTCTTTCTCTAAATGACTATGTTGAATCTCCTAATTAGATTCTTAAACAAAATCGAGCCATATTCTAGTGAAATTCTAACTCTTACCAAATACAACTGTTTGGTGTGCGAACAAATAATATAATTTACTCTATGAATTTGTTACTAACATATCGCTGAATTCTACTTAAAAGGATATAAAGATATCTAACATAATCAAATATTTGAGTTAGAAAAGGAACTTTAGACCTTGTTTTTCTAAAACTATTTCAAAGTCCATGAAACTAAGACCCAGGGAAGTACAATGTGTATAAGTCCCTTATGAAGAGACTGTTCAGACAATAAGAAAAGAAAAAAAAACTACTGTGCAGAAATCAGCTCTCCACTATCATACCAGCCAGATTACCATAATGTAAAATTACTGCCACTTAGTCTCACTTACATGCTCAGAGTATCCAAAACATGATATTCCACTACTCCGCAGCATGAACATGAATCAAAGGGTTGTAAAATATCCCAGGGAAATAAACAAAATAAAGCAATTTTGAGTAAGCAGAGGCTATGCAAGGAAAAGAAAGTCTTAAAAATGATCTTTAATATCTTCATATATGAAATATTGATATAGAAGAAATAAAACTCCCAACTTGCTAGATGTTAGATGTGCCAAGTTCATGTCCCCTGAAATTGAATGAATTCCAAACAACAAAGGGGGTTAAGAGTAGGAAAGGTTTACTGAGGAACAGGCATAGCTCCTGAGAGACAGGAGGGGTCTCAGAAGTGGGTTATCACCAAGGCCCTTTGTCAGGGTAATTTATCAGAAAAATCACAATGTGGGTACCATGTGGATCAAGCTCCTTGGCTAAATTCTCATTTGTCCATCCTACAGTCAGAATTGAGCCCCATCTCTCTCCCTAACTGCACGACCTCATTGAAGCTGTCCCTATAACTGTGGCAATGGACCTGAAAATATGCTCCTCACTGCGCTTTAGCAATTATCCCTGAGTAATTCTTTCACAATAGATAATAAAATTTTGAAATAAGTATAGGAGAACCAATCAGGGATTAGGGGCAAGAAAGAATTTTAGGGTGGTGGCAAATGAGGATCCCAAAGTGACAGCAGTACACAAAGTATGGAGGGCACCCTGCATAGACAGAAGCAGGTCAAAATGTTCTAAGAGTCACGTCTGCAAATAGACAAATGTGTTAGGATAACTGATGTGAATGACAGCATTGAGGAGAGATTCAGGCAACTTACAGTGTTCTGGATGGGCCTCTTTTAAGTATATAGGAAAAACAAACACAAAAAAGGAAAATTATTCTATTCAAAAGGAAAAAAGCAGGTTGAATGGGTAAGAAAACATGATTTTAGTTGACTACATGATTCAGGTCTAAGTGGCATACATAGTAAAAATGTAAATACTAAATATGGATCTGACCAAAACTATAATTTTACTATAGGGAATAGGAAGTATTAATAAGCAGGTGGTAGGGGGGGCCCATGTACTCATCTTCCATACTAGGATGGTAACACATAATTCCTAAATGGAAACTCAGTAAAAACAAGGTTACACAGTGCACAGTGGTTGCCTCCTGGTAGATGAAATGAGAAAAAAGGAAACAGGGTTGTTAGTAGCCTCAGTGTACCTTGAAGAAATGGCTGAACTCCTGAACTAAGTATATGTATATGAAGAAATGAAAATTTTCTCTAGATGAAGGAGTAAGAGTTAGGGGAAGCCTCAGGTGGAGAGGGGCATTGCCAGCAGAGGGGTGCTTTGTGCAAAGGCTTGTGAGGCAGTCACAGCACACACAGCAAGAAGTTACAAGCAGAACCACGCTGCTAAAATGTCAAGGGCGACTTATGGTGAAGTCTCTAGATCTCCTCTTCCGCATAGCTTCTACTTCACCCACCAGGGCGGTGATGGAGAGTAGAACTGTCAAGAGTGCTGACAATCTAGGACATAACGTGTGCACAGTGCTGCTTAGCACAACTTGAAGCAAACAGGGCTGTTCAGTGAGGCAGGGTGTCTCTAGGATTCAGAATGAGATGCAAAGGTTACAAATTACTTAGCAGCAGGGTTCCAGAGATTCTGGGTCCCAGAGATGCCTTGAAGAGGAAGGACTCCAGATGTAAGTGAACCAGTGTGAGCTCTCAGAATAATTCAAATATGTGAAAAAAAATTTTTTTAAAATATGTGATGACGCTAGCCTGCTGGGTAGAAGCCTGCCAGACAGGCGCCTTCTCAGGCTCTCAGAATGAATGGGAAGCAGAAGAACCTGCCCTGCGGCTTCAAAACTGCTCTGCTGTGCTGAGCACCTGGAGGATTTTCTGCTGGTTCACAAGGGGTTTACCTGTGATGAAACAGAAGAGGCACTTTGTGCCTTTCTTCTGCATATTGAGTTACCCTTATGGTGAGAGGTTAGAAATAAAGAAAAAAGAATAAGGAAGCAGATAAAAAGAAAGTCTGACTTATAAAGAGAAAAACTGCAAATAAGTAATCAAATACAAAAGGATGAAAATTAAGTACTAAGTACTAGGAAAAGCAAAACATTATAACTGACAATTTAAAACAAAATGTTTTGGAAGCACAGTGTGTGCTTAAAAGGACAAACATTGAGGAAAAATTATGTGCACTTATAGTAATAACAGGGGGAATTAGAGACAATGGAGAAGGAAATAGCAGAGACACTAAGTGATTACTTGCAGCTGTCTTTACAAATATAAAAGACTAGAGATTTGTCCCATTTGGGGATCAGATTTCTTCCACTGAAAGCAGGAGAATTCGGAAGTGGGTAGATAATAGTGTACTGCTGATAAAGACAGAGTATCTCTAATCTGATAAATTCAGATAAGAAACATAGAGACAAATGGAAAAGAAATAGCCCAGGATTTGTAGATTCATTTTGTAAATTTGTGTTATTTTCATAAAAAGCAAGGGATTTAGGTAGTATCATACTTGTATAGAATCATCATCACTACAAGAAAAGTAACAACCAAATACACAGTTGAATTTTGATGAAAGAACATTAGAAAAGACAGAATCAGAAAGGAAATAGTACATGTATAGTGCCTTTTGACATTTGCAATGTATAATCAGATTAAGATCTACTCCCGTGCTCCTGTTAGAAAACAGAGAAACTCAGAAGCATAATTGGTGCTGCCCAAGAATAAAGAGTAAAACCCTGGCCCACCTCATAGTTTAAAGTTTCAGTCGTGAAGTTGATTTATTTAAAATTTCTCTAATTTAATCATCTCAAGGGGGTCATTATAGTCACAGCAAAATGCTGGAAGTAAAATCAAGTCATTTTAGAAAGTTTTGTTGAAGGGTTATCATTCTCTGCTAGGTCTCACCATCAGCTATGACTTTCAACTGTAGTTTCCCCTAACAAGAAAAAATAAAATGTTAAGTTTAGCAAATACCCAGTCTTGCTTTTTCAAATGAGAATATCTAGATAGAGCGCTTTTCTCTTTGGGATTTTGGTTTTGGTCCTTGGATCAATTCAATTTTGGTTTTTTCTTTCTTTTTACCTATCTTTGAATGGGAACATTAAGGTTGGCTCATGACAGGAATTTTAGGGGAATCCTTTTGTAAATTGTATTGACTTTGGTGTTTCCAGTTTTACAGAGCTCATGTGACATTTTATCATTATTTTTAAATTTTAGAATTATAAATGCATGACAGTAAAATCTGCCCATTCAATCTTTTTTTGTCCTGTTTCTCTCATAAACACATACCCACACACCCCTACCCACACACACACACTCTTACAATTCAGATGTCAGACATGTCAAAGGGTATGTCAATGTACAATTCAGATGTCAAAGGATATGTCAAACATCTGAATTGTAAATTGTTAGTCTTAAATTTTTGATCTTTGTAATAAATCTTAAATCTTATAAAACATAGCATATTCTATTTTTTAAAAGGTGTTTATCCCCTTTTTGGTAAATCTAACCTAGGAAAATGATGATACTAATGGCTCTGAATAGGAATGCACCAAGTAATTTAATAGCATGTTCAGATGTATAGCCAAATATATAAGGGGAATTAATTTAAGTGTGGCATTTTTAATCACTTGAGAAAAGCAGAATTACCTTTAAATGAGATCAGAATAATTATGTAGATACTTGAAAATTCTAAGGTTGGCTCTCTTTAATATATGTGCCGCTGAAGTGAGCACAAGGTTAACTCTTTTATTCTTTCTATCAAAATAAATTTTAATTTTATCAAAGATTTAAATGTGGGGAAAAGTATCTTAAATAGTTCTCAATAAAGTACAAATACAGTTACTATAGTCCTAAAATAAAGATCTTCCTATCAAGAGTACATGATTAAGAACACATAAAACAAAAAAAATGAAAATTTTACATTTCTAAAGTAAAAATAAACAATAGATGATGATAAAATTAAATACTTAATTTCACATAGCCTTACTATGAAGATAATTTTGTTAATGTATGAAGATCTAGAAAAACCACCAAGTTTGAAAAATGAACAACTTGATAGAAAAATGAGCAGACGATATGTACACAGAATAAAATATGTGAGAATAAGCAATAATTAAAAGTGCCTCACTCTTATTCAAACCTCAAAATGTAGATCCAAACCAATATGAAATGCCATTTCTACCACTGGAAGCACGAAGTTTGAAACACAAATGAACATGAGTTTTATATATAAAAACACGCATTTTTATATATACACACATAACGCACATAAATTCACCTGTACTGATGGTCTATGTAAACAATTATATCTGAAAAAACATGTCAGACTCAACTTCCTTTAGAAAATTTGATGTGGGAAAGAGACTTTTTCAAATAAATGTTATTGTTCAGTTCCGAGCCAAACGAGTGGAAAATGCCCAGGCTTCTCAAGTGCCTCGTGCCACTCCAAACTCCTGCACACTGTCTGACTACTACCCATGCCCCCCGAGAATACAGGACCTGTCCCCTGACACACCCCAATCATCCTGTGTTCCTCATTTACCTTGGGGCCCCCTTTTGGTCACATGCATCCAGTGCATTTTAACCAACATGCACCAGCACACATCTACCAGCTGTATCAGACAGGACAGTTTCAATGCCCTAAGAGTCCTCCTCCATGCTATGCCTCTTCATCTCTCCCTCACCCTAACCCCTGGTAATCACTGACCTCTTCAGTGTCTCCACACTTCTGTCCCTTCCAGAATGGTACCTAATTGGAATCATATAGTATGTGACCTTTCAGACTGACTTCTTTCAGTTGGTAGTATCATTTAAGGTTTCTCCATGTCTTTTTGTTGCATGATAGCTCATTTCTGTTCAGTACTGAATAGTATTCCATTGTCTGAATGGCCTATGGATTATGTTTTCATACACCTATGGAAAGACATCCTGGTTGCTTTCAAGTTTTGGCAATTATGAATAAAGTTGCTATAAATCTCTATGTGTAGGTTTTTGTGTGAACCAAAGTTTTTAGTTTATGTGAGCACATACTTGGAGCACAAGTACTGGACTGTAAGAAATTATCAAATTAAACTGGCTCCAATATGACTGAACCACTTCATATTCCCACCCGTACTAAATAGGAGTTCCCTAACGGAGTTCGTGCTCTTCTTCATCCTTGCCAGTATTCGATATTTTCAATGTTTTGAATTTGGGTCATTGGAATACTATGTAGTATCATTTTTATTTTTCATTCCTTGCATTTGAATATTACTTGAATTTTTTAACCATAGGAATTTTTTCACGCTAACAAGCATAATATAGGATAAAAGGAAGTGCCATTTTATTTATCTTATTCTGTCTGATACTCCTAACCCAAAAAATACTTTTTAAAAACCACAGTTAGAAATTAGTGAATAAACATACCAATAAATATATAAAAGGCACTGGGACCAGTCTATGTTAAACAGAACAGGAAAGTAAATTGGTATTTCTGAGTATTTACTCAGAAATAGTTGTGTTAGCTTTCTATTACTGAGATAAAACAACTGAGATAAATCAATTTAAAGAAGAAATGTTTATTTTGGCTCATGGTTTCAGAGATTTCAGTCCACAGTCTGCTGGCTCCACTGTTTTTAGGAAAGAGACAGACGGAGAGAAAGAGAGAAGCGGGGGTGGGGGGAGGGAGAGCAAACCAGAGATCAGAGAGGGAAGAGATGGGGAACAAAATATAATCCCCAAGGTCACACCTCCATGACCCATTCCTTTCAACTACACCCAACCTTTTAAACTCTCATTTTCCAATAATGCAATCAAGTTACGAATTCATCAATGGATAAATATACTGATGAAGTTAGACTCGTCATGATACGATTGTCTCCTGAAAGCCTATCAATTGGCAACCAAGAGCCCAACATATGATCTTTAGGAGACATTTTAGATCAAAATCACAACAGTATATATTTTTTTTACAAATTATTTGTCCTACTAATTTTGTAGCACCAGTGCAGTGAATCTAGGAAATAAGATTTTATTAGTATATTAAGAACTCCACATAGTCTCAAAGGAGAGAAAACTGTTTAATTTCATTTGATACAGACCGCGCACAACCCCTGTTAATGCTGGACAAAACACACTTGGGGAAATAGGGTCTATCTCTTTTAAGGAACATTCTCTCATTTGATCCTAATAACAATTCCAGGAAAAAAGTCTTGTTCTTGCCATCATCAGAATACGAAGATTGAGATTTCAAGTATATAGGTAACCATGACCAAAATCATGCTACCCATAAGTGAGATTGATACCCGGGTCTTTCCGTTTCCAGAGTCTTCACCAGCTGGGACAGCTCAGAAATTACTCCACTTTGAAATTTTCAGAATGAGGATATTCTATATAAAATTGAAACAGGAAAACAGGGTTAGAACATAGCACTTGAGACTCTTAAAGTTATAATTTGCAAACTGAGATTTTTTACATGGGCTCATCTATAACAAAATGGAGCACTGTGATTCTCTCTGGATCAAACTAATCTTGTCACAAATCATCTGGATCTTGCTGATCCTGATAAAACTTTTTCAGGATTTGGTCATATTTATAAAATTCAGATGAGCCACATAATTGAAGTAGTCCCTGAGTCATTATTAGACTCAACCCCAGGCCTGATCTATTTCTCTGGCTCCACCGAGACATATCTAGTACTTCTGCAGAAAAACACTGAGATAAAAAGGAGATAGGGAGGAAGAAAGTCTGATCATTACTTTGAATTTCCTTGCTTGTGTGGGTTTTGGTCAGATAAAACTTTAATTATTTTTTTCTGCATAATTTTCTCTTTCGGTAAGTGCTTATAGAATATATTTCCAGTTAAAGCTTTTAGGGTAGACCATTCCTCAAGCCATTTTCAACTACTGTATATTGGAGAAAGCGTTTGAAAATATACTATGGGTAGAAATTCAGATATGGCTCATGGGGAAAGTAGGATGACTTAATAGGTCTCCCTACCAAGCTGCCTAACTTCTGTAACTGAATTAATACCGGCAATAATAGGGGAAGAGAGATGGAAATATGAATCGTAACCACAATTTGAGCTGTGTACAGTTACATCATGATGTCAGTTTTTCCACTCAAGCTGGTAAATAACTACACCCAGAGATGTGTGAGCCCTTGCTGATGAGATATAAATCAATCCAAACTGTCATCCAATTCTCTCTTGCAATAAACTTAAACGATATCTCTTCCTTTGGCCTTTGGTTCTCATTTTCTTTCTAGTTCATTGAGGTCTAAACTCAAATTTTAAGGGATTTGATCCAGGTGCCTGGCCTTAAATTTGAAAAAAATTTCAGAAATAATTCCAAACCATTGAATTGTAAAATCTGATCAGGGTTTAACATTGGATGAGGGAAGTAGGAAGTCTATGAGTATGTACCTAGACTACAGAAAAATTTTAGAGAGTATCTATCAATTAGTTATTAAGCATACCAAGCTACTGTTACACTTACCCTTTCCTCCCCCACAAGTATGTGGGAAAATCAGCCTTTCGTCCTTGGTGGCTAGGATCACTTCTACATCTGCGACCAGCTATTTATCGGGTAGGCACTCTTCTGACGCAGGCTGGGCCCCTTTCGTGCCCAGGGGTTTGGCTGGTATAGGACGGTGGGGATGCCTCACCCCTGCTCCATGTAATCTCTTATCATCCCACAGACTAGCTCAGACGGAAGCAGGGCCCAAATGAGAAGAGAAGCAAACAAACCTCTTGGGGCCTAGACTCAGTAATGACATGAATTTCTTTATCCACATTCTGTCGGCTGAAGCAAGTAACATAGATTCAAGAGGTGGAGAAATAGACTTCACCTTACAGGACGAGTCATGGGAAAAGTTGCCAGGAGGAATAGTAAACAATTAGAGATAGCTATGTCATCAACTTGTAAGAGTATTTGAGTTCTTTCTCTTTCTTGCTAAATCGTGAGGGGCTCTGGGCACCTCCAGAAGGGCACCCCAGGGTTGAGGACAGGTGGATAGCACCATTGCGCCTATGTGAGCCATTGGCAAAGGTAAAGGTCAAACCTCCTCAGTGTAATTTCATAAAGGCGGTCGTCTCTTTCCTTACCTCCTTACTATATTCCTGTATTTCTGGCACATTGTACAATCCCTGCTTCAGATGCTCAGCAAATATTTGTGAATGAATAAATGAATGAGTGAAAAGAAGCATTATATAAGAGTCTCTATTAACAGAGCCAGATGGAGAAAAGAAAGCAAACTCAACAAAGACTGGGGAACGCACTAACAAAGCGAGACAATAGCAGACGAGGAAATCTAAACTGGAAAAGAAATTTCTGAGTTGAACAATGGTAGCGATGGTGTTTTTGAAGTTCTTACTGCTGCTGGCTCAGCCATGCTGTAAATATTTAAACAAGCCCTAGCAGTATAGACAAGAGAAATGAATCCAAAGCAGAGATCAAGTTGAGCAGGAAAAACAGGAGATTATGCAGCTATTGTCCTGGAAAGCAGCTGATTCCAGATGATTTAGGATGACAGCACAGGGCCATCCACTGGGGTGGATTTGGCTCACTGGCCTGGGGAAAATCCCCAACAGTAGGACAAGCTGTCACAAATGTCAAGATACCTGCCATTAGATCAGGTTCAGGACAAACTCCTGACAGACACATGCACTACCGTTAACTAGGGGCCAGGCCAACTGAGCCGACAAGAGATGGGCCTTGGGAATCTGAACACAGCCAAGAGAGGAGCTTGGGGCAACCATCAAAGGTGGGCCAAGGAGAAGTGAATGGTTAGTGCCTCAGGGATTCTCTGGCTCCTCCAGGCCACACACTTATCTGACTCCCTTGTCCTTTAGCAAGCACGAATGCGCTTTATCCCATCAGTAAAATCTGCATTGCTGAGATGACAGGACTCACTTTCTGCAGGGTGCATAACAGCTTTCCGACATGTTGTCAGAATGTGTCAGGTCGAGTTACGGTGATTCTGTTTCATGAAGACATGACACACGGCGCCATTGTGGGCGATTCAGACGTTTTCTGTCAATGCCTGCCACTCAGGAATGATGTATCATCAAACCCAAGTCACAGCCGAGCTTTTTGCATGAGAGTTGCTTCCAAGTTTTACTTTTAATACCTGAGGTTTTGTGTTACTGATATTAAATAAAAAACTCTTTGCAATGAATTTTAAATGAGGTAAAAGCTCTCACCAGAGATTTGTTAAAAGCAGATGAACAGCTGTTCTTTTCTTCCCCCCTTTTAGTAGAAGGGCTTTAAATTATATATTAACCAAAAAGGTAAACAGAATAAAATGGGCAATTAAATATTAATGGAAGATGTAGTGGAATTGTCCTATGCTGCACTTAAAACAGCCTGAATGATTGAGCTGTGAATTGCTCTCCCTGAGGTATTGAAATATTCATCAGTGCTATTTAATAAATGTTCATATTCGTAGGCACTCATGTTTACACTATAGCACTTGCAAGAGAGTGCTTACTAAAGAAAACATGCTAATGGAAGGTGAACTTCCTTGTGCAGTGAGTCACCTTAAATTATACAGAGCGTGCCGCTGAGGAGCCAGGAATCTCTCCTCTGACAGATGAGAAGCCTGCATGGGAGAGGAGTGTCTTTGTTAGGAGAATGGCTGGGGACTGCAGAGGCATTGTGGCTCCAAGACTATTTTGAGGCTTTTAAAAATTTATCTGGTTTGCATTTTAAAAATGTTTAACCTTCCCTGCCTGAAGCTGTACTTCATTCCAGTGCTATTACTGTAAGCCGCCCACCTTATGGGAAAGGATTCAAGAGAAAGCACAAGGAGACTGCAGTGGGAACCCCTGAATCAGCCTAGGCGAAAGCGCTCTGGTGACAGTGGACACAGGCTCCCAGAGGCACACAGCATTTACAGGAAGGGGGAGGCACTGCCCCTTTTCGCTTCCCCTGTGTGACGTTTATTTAGTCATTCTTTCCCAAGACCTGCAGATTCTGTCTTACCTCGAGTGGGGTGCTCGATTGTTGCCATTAGTTAAACGTATCAGGGCTGGTCAATACACCACAACTGGCTGATCTCTAGGGAAGTTACCAAAATTTATGGGGACAGTGGAGAAAGGGGGCTATATTTCTGAGGAGTAGGAGCATCTAAAAGCAGCATGCCCACCCAATTTATATAGCTGTTTACCAATGTAATTATAGTCACTCAAATTCAGCAGCATCCTACTATGTGTGTGTTGGACCAGGATCAATTATGATGAACATTCACCCTCCTACTGTGAATCATTAAAACTTGAGAAAAGTTTATTTGGTGAAAAAAGAGGATTTCTAGTCCCAGAGTCATAAAAACAGCCATATAGAATACTCCAGCATGACGTCCGGTGTCTCATAATGCTGTCATACTGCATCACGGCTTCACAGCGGGCAGAGTACACCTCTCCCCCTTTAGCTGGGTAGTTGGTCATGTGAGTTCCTTTGCCTCATAGGGTTATTAGAGGTCATGGCATTAAAACAAATCCTTAAGCTGTTCAGGTACCGTTGGGGTGGAGAAGAAAATGCCTATAGTTATAGTCCCCAGAGAACAAGAGCCAGTGTGGTACCAACCCCAAATGGATCATCCTTGCTGGCAAACGCTGGACTGCAGAGGCATGAACAGAATGTTCACTTCATCTGTCATAATTTGTGGTTTGCTATATAACACTGATATGGCACTATCTGTGACATATGCTGAACATCAACCCAAGGTTTTTGTGGACAACAGAAAGCTACTGGTTGTTGTTTCTGTGATTTAGAGAGGAGGTATTATGTTACTAATACAACAAATGAATTTAGACACGAAGTGTGGTCCTTCAGGCAATCACACTGATTTTACTTAAGCTGGAAACACTGGAACCTTCCTTGGTTTCTCCTGCTTCTTCAACATCACCCCTTCCCCAAAAAGGCTACCAAGTCCTGCTGGACCAAATATTCAAACACATCTCCTCCCTGTCTGCCCTGACACTGCCTGCTTCCAGATTCTCTCACTTTGATTACTGTAGCAGTCTGCTCGTTCATCCTTCCAGTGTCTGCGTTTCCATCAGAGCTGTGTTTCTGACAGATCATGGAAGCTTCCGACCCGATTACATCACTCTTCTCTTTGAATCACTTTAACTTAAAAACCCTCTCAACAGTTGTCCATCATCTATAAATACTTCATGTAAACTCTTCCACAATTTTGAGTATCTGTTCCCAATCACCCTCTCATCGATATCTCTAGCCATTTGTCCTCACTGTCCACCCCAGATGATAGCATTCCCAGATCAATTTTACTTCCATGGTTTTTCCTGTGTGGCTCCTTTTGCCTAGCAGACTGCTCTCTGGTTCTCTGCCTGACTCACCCTGCAAGCTCCAGTGCACTCAGAGGTAGCTCCTTCCTCTAGACTACTATTAGACTTAGAAAAGCATTAGCCCATGCTATTGTACACATTTTTTTGCCTGAATCTCCCTCGTTTGACCAAGAGTTCTTCAAAAAGGGAACCAAACGTGGTTGTTCAATGATGATTAAGCCTAATACTTGAAAGGTTTTTGTCCTAATATAAATTACTGGACA
>RJWT010034037.1:0-13785 GCA_004365215.1 Cuniculus paca
AGCGCGGCCTGAGACCGTAGCAGGCTCCTGCCTGTGAGGTCCCGAGTCCCCCTCTGTAGGGGCAACGGTATGAAAACCAACACGTAACGATAAACCTACCTTAGCAAAAGGAGTGTATTTGTTCTCTGTGAACCTGTACAGTAAATAAAAGTGTAAATTATGAGCACCATCTTGCCGAGTCGTTCCTGGCTATACTGACATGGTTCAGAAGCAGCGTCCTTTCCTGGAAGCTGCCCCCTGAAGTTTAAGGCAGGGGCATTCACGCTCTGCAGGTCCTCGCGCAGCCAGGCCAAGGTGCAGACAGAAACCCCAAGCTCGGCTGCTGCCGACCTCATGCTCTCACCCCTTCCCCAGGTCCTCAGGGCTCCACGCGCGCCTGCAAGCGGAGTGGTGCAGGAGGCCCTCGCGCTGTGTGGAGGCAAGGACCCAGACCCGGGCACAGACGGCCCGTGTCGGGTAGTGGTGCCAGCTCGTCCTGTCATGCTGCTGCAGGGCTTTGACTGCTTACAGGTAATTCAGCACAGGTTTAAGGAATGCCTGGTAGAACAGGCAGCCCGGGCCAGGAGATCTGAGAACTGGTGGGCACAGACAGCCCCCTGGGGCTTCTCAGAGTCAGTTTCCTGACGGAGTCAGGCCTGGCTGTACTGCTTGGGAAGGGGCTGTGCAGACCGCCAGAGGACAGCCTCTGGGTGGCCGGGGACCTGCTGTGCGACCTGCTGGCCTGGTTGTGGCCGGTCGGCTCTGGCTGCCTGTGCACAAAGGCCTTGGCACGAGTGTCCTCCCCTGGCTGAAATAAGGTTGCGACTTCCGGTCTACGAGGATGTCGAGTTGGCTTAGTGCACGAGCTGCCATTTCCTTTGAGAAATGTGGAAGTCCTTGATGTGTGACGAGGTGTAGCATCGTGAGGGGAAACCGACTCACGCTGCGTGGCAGATTTGCCCAGATGAGCGCCACAGTCTCCTGAGGTCTGCCCCGCTTCCCGGCCGCGCTCTCCAGCTGTGCAGCAAACGCAGCAAAACTGCAGGCCGCAGAGCCCTTTGGGGCTTGTGCCAGTGTTTCACACAAAATGTTTGCAGTGGCACCAGGTCACCTCCTCAGGACCTTTGACACCTGGGAGTGTGTGCCACCACTCTAGCACTGCCCTCATCACCTGCCTGGCACAGACGTAGCAGGGTGGCCTTGCTTTCACCAGGGGCTGCATTACCATGAGGAGACGCAGGGCCCACCCAGCGCCCTGCAGCAAGGCTTCCATCGCTGTGGATGCCTCGCTCTCAGGGACAGCTGTACCCTGCTAGAAAGGGGACAGGAGTGCATACAGTGGCAGTCAGCTCCTTGGTCACACTGAGTCGTCCCTGGTGCTCACACCCTGCCAGCTCTGGCATGGCGGGGCCTGGGCTCCCACCTCATGCTTCGAGTCCAGTCACGTGGCTCTGCAGGCCCTGACTTGGTGTCATCATGTGTACGATGCAGCAGTCAACACCCGCCTCACCAAGAACCTTACCTCCACGACGCTAAGGTACGACCTGTACACAGACTCGGCAGCAGAGCTACTTTGAAAAGCAGACGTTTATTAACACATGAAACAATTTGGTGCAGAACTTCTAAAGAAACAAATTCAAGACAAAAATTCTTCCAGCAGGTAACAAAATACTCTTATTGTTTGAATTCCTTTCCATCAAGATGACTTTATCCCATAAAATAACCCACCAGCTGGGCAGTCCCTCTGCAGACCGGCACGGCTGTGCGGCAGTCACGAGGTTTTGTTCTGTAAACAGCTGGGACACAATGACGTGGTCCTCACTGAATCTGTAGGGACTCGGTCTGACCTTCCAAGTGCGGTGTGAGATGTCACCAGCGCCTCAGGCACACGGGAGTCACACCCTGAGCGGCACGGAGAAGCCTCTGCAGCCAGGCGCCCTCCTCGGGGAGGACTGGCGCACACAGTAGGCTTCATAAAGATGCAGGGGGCAGTCAGCCCCCTGGGGAGCAGAACTCTCCCTTGAAGCGGCTCCCCTGAAATTAATAGGGTTACGTTTGGACCAAAGCCTTTCACAAACACAGCCACGTACCCGGGCCCTGGTGGCAGCACAGTCCTTTCCATTGTTTCTGAGCAGGGACCTAGCGCAGCCTGAGACAGGCGCGCTGGACCAGCGTTACTGGCTCCATCTAGCTGCCCGGTAAGGCACGGTCCAGACGCACGTGCCCAGTCTTCGGTCCCTTCCGGGTCCATGGTGACTGCTAGCCAGCTGCCACCTCTTTGCAGAGGAGGTGGGGGTTTCTGGAATGACAAACCAATTGGGGAAAACCTAGCAAAACACAAGTTCTCAATGTTGGGAGGTGTGCCCTTGTCACCCCGTTTTGCTACGTGCACAGTGACATTCAGGTGCCCGCATTCCCCATGCCTCTGTGAAGTACTGTGCTGTCTCACTGGACTCTTTGGTAGGACAGCTTTCACCCAAGCCTGTCTAGGAAGGAAACTAAACAGCCACATGTCATTCCCCAGGTAGGTTTCCTGACCAACGCCTCGGTGTGCACGTGCTGTGAGACAGGCCGGCCTGTGGCAGAGTCCAGTCCGCCATTCCTGTGCTAGGGCCTGCAAGCAGGCGGCGAGGCGGAGTGAACGCAGCAATCCCTCGCTTCGGGCTGGCGTGAGGGCTCCCTCTGCGGATCTGGCTGCTTCAGCTCAGCAAGGGAGACGCAGCTGAAATGGGGCGGCCCCGGCTGTGTTTTGGTTTGGCAGAAACACTTTAACACACATGGAGTGTAAGGCAAGGCAGGACCAGGAAGACCGAAAAGAGCACTCGAGAGCTGGGCAGTGCCGCCTTCTGTGTGATGGAGAAGGGCAGCCCAGGTGTTAGGAGGACGAGGCAGTGGACGGGCAGCGCACATGGCCTGCACAAGCAGGCGTGGAGATCATGCAGGCGAGGGCGCCGGAGGAACACATCTGAGTGGTGTGATGAAAACGTGCACAGTCGGGAGCATCTGGAGGCCGCCCCAGCCCACACCTTGGCACGCGGCAGTGAGCGCCTTCTCAGCTGCTGGCGCAGCGTGGAGCGGGGCTGTCCCCAGCAGACGCTCACTCGATGCTGCTCAGAGAGGGAAGCTGCGTGGGCATCTCGTCCGTCTGTGGGGTCAGCTCGCCGAGCTCACCCATGGCGGTGGCAAGCAGGGTGTCCTGAGACACCACAGAGGTGTCCACCTTGCAGGCTGTGTGCGCGGCACTGTTCTGCTGCCCGCCAGGTGCAGCGCCCGGCGTGGTGGCCAGGCTGTCAAAGTGGCCATTTTCAGCGAAGGACAGCAGCTTCTCCGGAAGTCTGGGGGGCACACACTCCTCATCAGGCTGCTCCGCCTTGTGCTCGTCGTCGTTCTTTGGGGAGCCATCTACAATAACAAGGAAAGACTTCCATGGAGTATTCTTATCGTGGATCTACAAAACAAACAGGACAAGTCACCGCACGTGCCTCTGCAGTCCCCCAACTCAGACACCCTAGCTAACGAGGGCACCTTTAAAAAACAGTTGTCACCACATAAACCCGTTGCTGCTGCGGTGAAGCCCCCTTTCACCAGCAGCTGTGAAACATCTGGCCAGCACCAGTCCCACTGCCCTAGGTGTCCACCATGGACTGTGCGCACAGGCCCCACTGCCTCCCCCAGCCCAGCGTGCCTCCCCCAGCCCAGCGTGCCTTCCCGGGCACCCGTGATTACTGAGGTGTGCCGCCGGAGGGTGGACTTGTCGGTGAACGTCCGTCCACACGCATTGCACATGAACGGCTTCTCTCCCGTGTGGATGCGACGGTGGCGCTGCAGGGCGTTGAGCTGGGTGAACTGCTTCCCGCACTGGTCGCAGCAGTAGGGCCGCTCTCCTAGGTGCAGAGAAGGAAGCGAGTGGGACAGTGACCTCCTCGCCCGCTGTTTCCTGCTGAACGCGCTGTCCGCGAGCCCTGGAAATCCTCAGCACTTGCACCCACGTAAGCCCAAGTCCCACAGCTTGCACAAGTTACACAGATACAGGTGTTTACACCAAAAGTGGCCAGAATCTGCCTGGAGCTGGTATTCCCTCTGCAGAGTGGACACCGTGTCCACAGCGACGAAGACGTGTGCGGCCGGTCCCCAGTGACTGTGTGTGTGTGCGTGTGAATGTGTAGGCCGTCACCCTGGTGTGTGATCCGAGTGCAGGATGTGCGCGTACGTACTGACTAGAATACCCCATCTCTCATTTCTGCAAAGGGGTGAGGTTGGGCCCCCTGCGCACACCTAAGTATTCCACTTTTTAGTTTCTCAGGGTCAGAAAAGACCCCCAAATGCTATGACATCAGAGTCTGGCCATTTTGGGGGGGGGGTGTGGGTAAAGCTTCCAAAAGTTTCCTAGTAAACCTGAAACCTTGGGGCCACATCTCTTGCCACCTTGAACCACCTCCCTGGGACACTGCGGCCGTACCTGTGTGGACTTTCACGTGCTGGTAGAGTGAGTTCCGCTGTGCGAAAGTCCTGAAACACATTTCACACTTATAGGGTTTGGAGCCAGTGTGGATTCTGTTGTGGTGCTTTAAGTACTCCTTGGAAGCAAAACTCTTGCCGCACGTTTCACACATGAAAGGCTTTTCACCTGCATGAGCAGATGAAGGGAAGTTAGAAACAGTGCTTGAGCATTAAAAGCAGGTGGGAGAGCAGGGCCACACCTAAACCCCTTGTGGGCAGCATGTCCGACTTCCTCATTAAAACCATCCTAAAATATGCACTCACACTGGATACTTGCTACCTGCTGCAAGTTGGTGTAGACTCCTTAGGAAACCGAGAAACTTCCATTAGACTAGAATCTGAGTTACCGTTCAGCCAGTTCGCATTTTAGAAATCGACTTACTCCAAACAAAGAAGCAGTTTCACTTCTGTTTGGATTGTTAAATTATTTTTTAAAAGCACTTCTGTGGATCTTTATCAGAACAAAGGACATTGTGAAAAGGACTGAAAGCTAGCAGTGGATCTGTACTGTGTGTATTTTACACACTGCCACACTACAGGAAGCTGGTTCTTGAGTAGCAGCCCTGTCTCCAGGCAGAGTGCGTGTCAAGTTCGACACCTCACTTTTTATAGTTTCAGTGTTTTATTCTCACAGCTCGGATCAGCTAGTTAATGGGAGTGCCTTGATTTCACGAACGGCAAAATAAAAATGCTGGCTTTACCAAAATCTTACTACATTAGGTATCCTCAAATACCGACTCTGTTGGATTACTTGGTGTGCCCGGACCGTGCCCACCCCCAGGGACCCCAGAGCTGAGCGCGATCATTCACATCAATGCGCATCTCCATCTTGTCTGCACTTGAACTCGACAGCTTTATGACCGTACTTAGAAGTAAAAACCACCACCTCAGCACACACAGTTACATCGTGTGCATTTCTGCAGATCTCATGAGCGGATTCCGAGGCTCACAGACTCTGCTGAGCCTGAATAAAGTTGAATTAAATGTTCTCCCTCACATGCTCCAGTTACATTGCACAGATTTTGGGGAACGGGAGAGATGATCCCACCCCCTTATACCACAAGGGATCATATACCAGTTGGTTCTCTTCTGTTTTCCAGAGTTGGGATTAAGTGTGGGTTTAATGGAGCATTTTAAAACTCAACCTCCAAGCGCAGATGTTTTCATGCCGCGCAGAACCCTTCCTCTGGACAACCAGGCTGTCGGCAGGGCCCGAATCTACCTCGGGGAGCTGACTGAACCACTTCTTGTAGCCGGACAAGCAGGAAGTTTCCCGTCTGTTACTAAAAACAGAGGGAGCCAGCTAACAGCATACTGCTTTTGTCATAGTTTGGACAACTTCTGTAAGGACAGATTCCTGGAAATGGGCGCGGCCCCTGGGACCTGCTCTGCACCTCTGGACACGGAGCCCCAGGCGCCAAGATGTTTACTCCTCCTCCTCCTCACTAGGTAGGAAGCTGGTGTGGCTCCAGCGTGCACCTCCTGGCAGAGCCAGCAGTTTCCCTCCACAGCTAGGAAAGAGTGCGTCAGCGCAGCGTGGTATTTACCTGTGTGGACCCTTTTGTGGTAAATCAGCATGTGGTTCTGAGTGAATCTCGCCCCACACTCATCACAGACAAAAGGCTTTTCCCCTGTATGAATTCTGAAAGCACAACAGCCACAGGTGACTCAGGGTGGGTTTCAAAGCTCACTGCAACATAACGTCCACTCTATCCTGCCAAACTGTCCCTCTCGGGACGATCTGTGAGCGCATCTCCACCCCACAGTGCCCTGGCTTCCGGGCAAGGCCAGGAGGGGGGCACAGTGCCCGAGTCCACGCAGTGGGGCCGCTGCCTCACCCCCTGCTCGGCTTATGCCACTGGGCCTGTGCCCGAGTGCCGCTTCCTCCTTTATAATGATCGGTCACACCGCTGGCGACAGTCGCTGACAAAACAGCCCGAGATCAAGCCTTTGCCCTCGTTTCCACACGCCCGGTCTAGCAAGCAGCTGCTCTGGGCCGGGCGCCCGTGCCTGGGCGGTGCGTGCGAGGGCTCTGCGCACAGCAGCCAGCCAGGCTTCGAGGCTCATCTTGGGCACGATCTCACTTGCTGCACTGTGGACCGCAGGCCTGGGAGCGGACGCAGACCTGGGAGCGGACGCAGGCCTGGGAGCGCCTAGGAGCTTAACTGCTTGCCGGGAATGTGCTGGAGCTGGACACACGGACCACCCCGCCCTGCGGCTCAAAAACAAACTCACAGGAAGCGGTCCTGATCCCAGACTGACCGGGCCGCACCTTCCATAGCCAGCAGATGTCATCTCACTGACACTGTCCCCAGCGCTTCCTAGGGGCGCAGAGGGAACCAGGCCCGACATCCCTCGGCTGCTCCAGGCCTGCAGCACAAGCCCTGGGCGGCCAAGGACTGCGGGTCTCCTGGCCTGGGGCTCTGAGAGGGGGAGGGTGCCATCTCCTGGTGCCTCGTCACCTCCTCCGAAGACAGCACACGCTGTCCCCAAGCCATCGCCCAACTCTGACCACCCAGGGACCGGCGTGTCATCCCGCCCTGCTCGGCCGACCGGCCCGCGCACCGCACCTCATGTGGGTCTTGAGCGCGGAGGGCTGCGAGAAGCGCGCACCGCAGTCGGGGCAGCCGTGCGGCCGGTCACCCGTGTGCGTGCGCTCGTGCAGGCGCAGCGCTGTCTTGGAGCTCAGGCCCTTGCCGCACTCGGCGCAGCGGTGGCGCGCACCACCGCCCTCGTGCACGTGCAGCACGTGCCGCCGCACGTCCTTCTGGCGCTTGAACTTCTTCCCACACAGCTCGCAGGGGAAGTGGCGCTCGCTGCTGTGCACCAGGAGCTGGTGGCTCCGAAGGTTGCAGCGGTTGGCGAAGGTCTGCCCGCAGGTGTCGCAGCGGTATACCACCTGGGTGGCCACACCGTGGTGCTGCTGGACATGCTTCAGGAAGCTCTTCTCGTACAGGAAGGCCTTGTCGCAGAGCGTGCACTTCAAATTGCCCTTCTTCCTGCCCTCGTCGCCATCACCGGCACTGTCCGCCTCAGGCTCTGTGCCAGGCCCCGCCGCCCTCGCCCTCTGCAGCACTCCTTCTGGCTCTGGCTCTGCAGCGCGGTCCTGGTCCCCAGCCACAGCCGGCGCCATGTCTGTGGGCTCTGCATCCAGCTTTGTCTCTCCAGCCGCCTCTGTCTCTGCGGCCACACTGCTGGCGGGCTGCTCCTGGGGACCCTCGCAGTCCCCCAACGCTACGTCCTCCGCACTCGTTTGCTGCTCCCGGAGTCGTCTTGTGTACTTCTTTTTAGGGATTTCCACAAACACTTTTCTCCCAGCTAGCCTTCCACTCGCTCTTCTGATTTTAGGGCAGGGAGGTTTGGCCACATCTCTTTTCTTGTCCAGCTTCTCCTTGAGCTTCCTTGGGGGCGTGTCTGGCGACAAGCTGTTGTTGATCCTGTCCCCTGAGTGTGCTGAGGTGCCCGCAAGGCCATTGCAATGGGCACTGTCCCTGGGCACACTTGCCCTGGAGTCTGCAGCAGCACTGGCGAGGGGGCCACTGCTGGCCTCGGCCTTCTGAGACTCCGAGAAATTCTGCAATTCCAAAAGGACGGACTCTAACATCTGCTTCTTTAACTGGAAGCAAGTTTCCGACAGGTCCAAACATTTGAGCTTTTCCGCCATCTCCAGCATCCTTTCCACCCGGTCTTCCTCCACGCGAACCCTGGCAGTGTAGACAAACTCAAGAAACGAGGCGAAGTCAGCCACCTGCACCTCGTGCAAGCACACGCTGGTCTTGGTCTCGGCCACGCTCCTCTCGTTCAGGAACATGTCTTTAAAGAACTTGCTGGTGGCCGCCAGCACCGCCTTGTGGGCCCTGAAGTCTTCCCGGACTCCCTGGTGCTCCACGCTGACTGTGACATCGCACAGGTGGCCGAGCAGGCGGAGCTTGTGCATTTCCCGCAGCAGGTGAAGCGGGGAGGATTTGGATTCCAGCAGAACCGTGCCACTTTCCATCTTTCTGCTTTCCAAACAGCTCTGAAAACAAAAGCAAGAATTACATCAGCATGCGTAACCACCAACGCAAAGGGACGAGAAATGAGGGGCACTCAGTTCCTAGGAGGTCATGAGCACACCACAGTCACTTGTCTTGTGTGAAGATGCAAATAGCATTCCACTGCCTAGTTCCTGCTACGTTTTCACATTTGCACGGAAATGGTCTTGGCAAGATTTTCCCCATCGATAAACATAAGTGACTAAAGTTATGACTGACAAAACACAGCAAAGCAGTAATCTGCTTATCAAGGTCATTTGTCATTTGCTCACAGGCACACCCAAGACTGTAACAGAATTTATGGCCACAATCATGCCTAGTTCAATGATCAGGAAGCCCAATAATTCAAATAAGACACACGGCTGCCATTGTGTGGCAACCTCACGAAATCACTCCTGCTGCTAAAAACAACCAACTAAATAAAGCATGGCTTTCCACAAGGAAAACTTTCTGAAAAGTAGTCCACAGGCCTGTCCCCATTACAACACCCCAAACAACTTGTACAGTGGTACCCTAGTCCACAAATGCTTTTTATTTTTGAACAACTAAACAGAAGCATTTGCCAAAATTCTCATTTTGTCTGCAAACTCCACATCATGTGAAAAACAGGACCGCGGCTGTCTTTCCTGCACAAACACAAATGTGGCCACCTTTTCCAAAATCAGGGAGCAAATTAAAGTGCACAAAGCAGTGGACCACTGTAACGTGAACACTGCTACTCACCGACTCCAGCAGCACAGTGCCAACAGCTGTGAACTAGCATGACTTCCACAGAGTACCACGTGAGTCCACAGCTGTTAGCGCGGTGCTACTGCACTCGGTGACTTACCCTCCAAACCTGGCTTCCTCAGGTGGCAGGGGCACAGGTGAGCACAGCACATTGGGTGGTCAGTTTCCCCACAGCTGGAGGTGCCATTTGCTGTGATCCCATTCCACAGATGCAAAACTAATATGGGAACGGTAATGGGTGGGGACTGGAGCCCTCACAGGTTCTTGCTCCTCTCACTGTGCTGGGGCCCCTAGCCCTGGGTGCCCAGCACTTACCCCACCTTTGTTCCTTCCAAGGTGTCTGGAGATTCTTCCAGTTGCACTTTCTCCTTGGGGTTCACCCACCTTCCTCTTCCAAGACCCCTGGGTCTACGTCTTCACCCTCCAGAGCACTCACCTCCTGCCAGCCTCCTTGCCCCGGATCGTGGGTGTCACCTGGGGTTCCACACATCGAGCACAGAGCCCGTCATTGTCCGAAGAGCAAGTCCCACCCTTCCCACTAAAGGTGCTGCCTGCACAGCCCCACTGTAGAGATGCGTGGCGTCGGAGACAGTGACAAGGCCTGAGTGGAAGCTGGGCCGACGGCCACCCCAGCCCCAGCCAGGGGGCGACAGGATGCAGATCTTGTCTGTCTGGCGTCCATGTGGCCAGCTCCGAGTTCTCCAGGCTGCCCTCCAGGGCAGCGGGTCCTCACAGAACAAGCGGGTTCTTAGGTCGGGTTCCCAGTTTGCTCTGGACTACTGGGCACCCGTCCTGGTCAAGGGCCACCTCAGCCTGGGGATAGCACCTCCCATTGTAACTCACCCTAGGCCGACGCCTCCCAGGACGAGCACCAGGCCTCCGTCCCAGGGACCCTCCCCTGCGTTGTGTCCCCAGCTCAGGGTGCCAGGCCTTCCCCAGGGGACCCTGCCCTTCGCCGCGTCCCCAGGTCACCGGCCAGGCCTTCCGCAGGGCACCCTGCCTCCCGCCGCGTCCCCAGCCACAGGGCCAGGCCTTCCGCAGGGGACCCTGCCTTCCGCCGCGTCCCCAGCCACAGCGCCAGGCCTTCCCCGGGGGACCCTGCCCTGCGGGTGTCCAGGCTCACGGGGCCAGGCTCTCCCTCCCCGGGACCCCTGCCCAGCGCGGAGTCCGGGTTCGGGATGCAGCTGTGCAGCTCGCCCCGCTGAGTCCGTACGCAGGACCAGCACCGAGCCGCGCACGGAGCCCAGGAACACTCACCGAGGCCCGGAACGCCGCCGCGGGAGCAGGCCGGGAGCAGCGGCCGGCGGGGCGAGGGCGGGCCCAGCTCTGGCGCGGATGATTGGCTGCAGCAGGCCCCGCCCCCGACGAGCCCCGCCCACCGTGCCGGAGGACGGAGCTGCGTGCGCAGGTCCAGCTGCGACGGCGCTCGGGCGGAGCTACGTGGGCCAACGTGCGCTGGGCGGGGCGACCGGCCGGTGCGTAGGATTACGCCAGCACCCACCACGGCTCGCGCCTGCGCAGGAGGCAGCGAGGCAGCGAGGCAGCGAGGCGACCCTGGGCTGGGTCTGCGGGCACGCGCGCGCGCACGCCTGTCCGCTGTCTCCTGGCCCCGCGTCTCTCGTGGCGGCGACCTGCTCCGCCGGGCAGACGCGCTGCAGGGAAGAGACAGGCTTTATTCCAGATCAGGGGAAGCCTCGCTGGGGGCAGCTGCTACCCCACAGATAGACTGCAGGTAGAGCAATTGCAAAGAGAGACTGAGAGAGGCGCCAGGTAGCACAGTTACCATGGACTTTATCAGAAAGCGGTATCCACGGAGGAAGCCGGAAACCTGGAAGACCAGGGAAGACAGCCCGCCCACCCACCTCTGATTAAATGCAAAGGAGAGGAGGGGCAGCCACCAGAGGACTTTCATTTAATATACAAAAGACGCACACCCGTCTACATATGTACTTATATGTATATTCTCGGCTTAGCATCACCATACCTGCCCCAAATACACGCGTCTCTTTTGCTTGATCCTAAGTGTAAGTTAGCTTTCTATACCCCTTCCCGTCCATCACAATTGGGCAGAAAGGTATCAAAGGCCAGAAAGAATGTAGGTGGAGGTGCTCAGGTTAGGATCAAAGGCAGCCAGGGAGCCAAACAGATGGCTACAACTTCCAGGTGCCCTAGAGGGTGGGAGAAATTACTAATCCTAAGTAAAAGTGGGCCAAGGACAAAAATCCACAGGTATTCACTTCTGATCCCCCTACTCTCCCAGGGTAGCTGTCTACCTCCCTTTTTCCGTCTTTTTCTTAAAGTCTGCCTCCAATTCACTACCAAAGCTAAGAGGTTACATCACAGCAGGATCCTGGTAGCTGAGCCTTCCTCAGAGCAGTGGGGGGTATGATGTACACCCCTCCCTCAGATGTGACACCAGGTGTGAGATTATGGGAATGATACTGGACCTGCCAATGACATAAAGGAACTACAACTCTCAACCTGCAGATGTCAGATATGCCGAGTTTGTGTTCCCCAAAATTGGATGAATTCTAAGGAAAGAAAAAAGAAAGGTTAAGAGTAGGAAATATTTATCAAGAAAGACAGCATCTGAGAGGCAGGAGGAGCCGTGAGTTGGTTGCCAATGAGCCCACTTCTCAAAGCAAGTTTTATAGAGCAGTTATGAGGTGGGCATAATGTGGGACAAAACTAGGAGTACAAGTATAGTCCCTTAAGTAATGTTGGTCCAGTGGGGAAGTAGGTCACTTAGCAAGGATATGTGGAAAGAACAAGGAAGTTCTTTTTTGGAAGAGATGTGTCAGGAAGTCCTGGTCACCCACCTGGGCTGACTGATGTCTAGCTAGCCTTTATTGGACCAGGTGATACCAGTTGTAGTATATTGTTTATTCCTTGGGGAGGTGTGTAGGCCTGGTTGTTTCATCTTTGTCTTGAGGCCTGGTCTTCAGTAGATGAACCTTCGCCCATAGTTCCAATGTGTTCGCATCTTCTGCATGGACTCTTTTGAGAGCCTGGCCCTCCACCTAATTTAGCTGTCTATAATACCCTGAGCTGGGGCTAGGGCCAGGCCCCTCGTGGGTGACAGTGTGTGTGGGCGACACAGTATGTGGCTCCTGCAGGCTCTTCCCCCCACCCTGAAGCCCTTGTGATGTGGTCATAATGTTAGACTAAAGTTGGTCTTTCCCAGGCTTGGGACTGGCAGCTGGGGGCTGCCCGTGTTGGGGGCTAGGCCTGGCCCCCAGTCTCCTGAAATGAGTGACAGTGAAGGCTCGAGTAAAAGAGACAATGTAATATTGCCTGGGGAGTCCAGCAGGTCAGCGTATTGTCAGGAGCTAGGATAAGACTTTCTGCATCACCCACAGTATTTCTTGGGTTTCCACAGATTGGAGGGTTTCCACAGCAAGAGGAAGGCATGCTGGAGGCAAAAGCCCAAGGAAATGGGCAGTAAATCTTGCTAATTAAGAGAACCCTTTGATCTCTAAGGTTGGCAGTTTTACTGCTCTGGAGTAGGGAGTCAGCAGCCCACAGCTGCAGCTTTGTCTTATGAGCATTTCCAGCACGGCCGAGGTCTCTTGTGGTCAGCATCCCAACCCTCACAGAGTCTGGTCCCTGACGTACCTGAAAACAAAGGTGATGCAAGCTTTGTTTGCCTCCTTAACCATTAACTATAGCTAAGATGATCGCACACTTGTGGTTTTGTCACGGAAAACAGACCAAACACGGGAAGAAACGGCACCGAGCTTAGGAGGCAGTTTATTACACCGGTGCACTTCTGACTAGATGTCTCCAAAGAGCCAGAGCCCTGCCTGGTGGGATTTCAGGGCGTTTAAAGGGAGAGTGAGTGGGGAGGTACATAGGCAGACTCGGCGCATAGGACTGGAGGGTTGGGTGACATCACGGGTTGTTAGGGGAGTCTGAACATTTCAGGTTACATCATGAGGCTATCAGTTATACAAAGCAAAGGGTTATACAAAGAAAGGAACGTCCTGTTATAATTTAAGTTACATTGTAAGGCCATCAGTTACACAAAGGCAGCAAAGACGGGTTACACAAAGGAAGAAGTGTTCTGTCATCGAGCCTGCCAGACACGTCCGCTTGGTCTTGGCGGGTATCCTGGGCAGGCTTTTTAAAAAGTTTTTATTTCCCCTTCAGTTTCAAACTCAGCTTGAGGGAACGTGATGTGCTCTAAGTGTGTGGACAAGGTCCGGGCCTGTATCAAGCTCACACTGTCATTGAGGGTTAGGAAAGCCTCAGTCTAAAAACTAAGTGGGGGCTCCACATAAAGAGTGACAGGGACCCCCTTGGAGTAGGTGCACACAGCGTTGTCCAACAGTGACACAGCCAGGGATGGCTGTAGGGGTGGCAGGAGGCAGGTCATGGGCCCTCGCCCGCTGCCCATTGAAAGCAGGACTTGGGTTTTTTCCTGGGACAGCCAGGGCTTTAAACACCATGAACCTTATCTCTTCATCCAGGCCTGCACATGCCCAATAGGTAACAATGCAAAACAGCCACTTCTCAGCTCTGGCATGGATGTGTTAGTCATGGA
>RJWT010034038.1:0-13133 GCA_004365215.1 Cuniculus paca
AAATAAATGCTCTTCAGTTCTTCAGGCAGAAACCAGCCTTCTGATAGAGCAGAGTCATCATAGGAGTTGCACCAGAAGGGGTAGATTTCACCCTGGAGGACCAGCCCTTTCCTCATCTGTTTTCAGTCTTTCTGAGAAGTCCTGGGCACTTGTGCTCTTAGCCGGGTAAACCTCAAGGAAATTGATTCCAGGGTCATCTCCCTGTATCCCTGAAAGCCATGGCAGAAACTTTTCAGGGACCTGGGGTGGATGAATTTTAGTCACAGTTTCTTTTTGCATCTAGTATCCTAGCCACAGAGACAGGAGCCCAAGACAGGACTCATCCAGGTGAGAGGATTGGTGCATAGCCCAGTTTGGGGATGGGGACCCAGGGAGCCTGCTCCTCCGAACCCCTCTGGGGCCGTCGTGACCCGTTTGTCAGAAGCCTGAAGCCCAAGCTATCCCTCCCACTTTTTCCTGACATCTCAGCAGGAACTGTCATCACCTGATGATCTCTTCCTGTCCTCACTCCTTTCTATGTTGACAACCTAGAAATCACATGCAAACAGCTCTTTTAAAAACTCCTCATTGGGGTTTAGAAAGGCACTAATTGGCCCAGAATCTCAGTGCTCTGGGGTTGTTTGGAGATTATAAAAATGCGCCTTGACAGAGTCATCAGAAAAATGTCAAGAGAGTGACTGACTACTCCTGCCCCTAGGAGACACCCCTCCCGCAGGAAGACGGATGGCTCCATCACTAGGGCTCTGTGTAGGCTGGGTGGGCCCGGGGGAAAGGAGGTGGCTCCCAGGTGAGCTCAGGTAGGAGGAGACTGGCGCTGGGCCCCTCCTTTCCCCAGATGCATTCCTCAGACTGTCTGGCCAATGCATCGTTCATTTCTTCCAAGCCAGGTGTTAGGATCCAGGGCCCACATACAGGGACTGTCTAGCCTATCTTGCCTTCTACATCTGGCCTCTCAACACCCCACACATAGGTCCATCAGGTTGGCTGTCAGGGTGGTCTTCATTTAAGATTTGTGCCTTTCCATCAGCACAGAAAAGAACAATGCTGCTCTCCTCTGCATCCAGCAGCGTGTTCTGGGGAGGGATGGGACAACATGAGCGCCTGGACCTTCAGTCCAACTGCTCCCAATGGAGCATAATTTGCTCACCCACTCCATGCCCTGGGGTGGGGTTCAAAGTCCAGTCCCAAGCATTTTCAGGCATGTTGTCAAGAAGTCACGATCCGGAATCCCAGGGCATGTTGTTTGGGATGAGCCGGCTGCCCGTGCCTTGGCAAACGCAGTGGGGAGATGCACGCCACACACTGCTGCAGGCAGCCAGAGCAGCAGGGCAGCTGTGCGCGCAGCGGCGTGGGTAGTGATGCAGCAGGTCGTGTTGACGGACAAATGTCAGCGGCAGAGTGGGGCTTGGAACTCAGTGCCTCACCACCACCACGCTGTGTGTTTTAGAAGGAGCCTTACAGCTTTCAGGGCTGTGCACAGGAAGGACATGAGGCTTTTGGGTGATGGGAAAGATAAAGAGAAAAAGATTTGCATGGATTGATGGATGGTGTATTATGAACCCAAGAGTCTAAGACACTTCATTGTGGTCCAAAGAGAAAGAATAAACAAGGGGTAAGAAGAGGTACAGGGCTATGGGGGAGAAAATAGAATGCTCCTTTGACCCTAGCCCACGAAGTCTTTCCAGGCGAAAAGGGGTACTTCTCCTGGATGGAGGGGCATCCCACCTGGCACTTGGCATCGGGGGAGATCAGTCCCTACTCGAGCATGTGCCCGTCTTCCTAGTAACATCCTCACCTGCCAGGATGCCCTGTGAGTTCTGAGTCCCCTGGAGTGAAGAGATGTCTTATTTTCTTTAGGGTCCTTGCTTACCTTATACTTCCAGAGGAGGCACTCGGTAAACATTTGCTAAGGAGAATATAATCAATAAGACAATGCTGTAACCTGAATAAACAGCGAATTGACTGAGAACAGCAAGAAGATTCAGTGCAAAGTTTAAGGGAAAAAAAGACCCGAAACAGCAGGTTGACTGCAAATATCCAGGAACACCACCGTGCAGAAGGAAGGGGCTCAGGAGCATCTCGATGCCTTCGTTTCTCAGTGGACCAGCTGGCAGAAGGCGGGGAGCCCCTCACTTGGCGTGCATGTGAGGAATGAATGTCTCCTCTTCTTGAGAGCATGGGGTCCCCGTTCATGCCAGGTGAAGGCAGGAAGGAAGGTGACAGCTCCACACCTCAGGATTAGGAGAAGACAGGTGTCCAATATGACACTGACTGAACATTTCCCAAGGTTCCAGTCACAGTCGCCCCTCCAGAGGCACAGAATGACCCTCATTAGTCAGAAGCAGCCCCTCTTCTGCTAAGCAAGCGTGCAGAGAGGACTTGCACACACCAGTGACACCAAAGCCACTGCTGAGACAGCTTCCTTGACCTGACTGTCTCAGGAGGAAGCCTCACTGCTGGATTCCTGGCTGCAGTTTGTCCTTAATTGGCTTCAAAGGCTCCCAGTGGCTATCACCTTCCATGAGGCAATTTGGAAATCTACGTAGGCCTTTTTGAATTTCAGTGTCGTCAAACTGAGCATTTAAATGTTGAATGCCTATTATTTTATTAACATCAAGTTCCTTTTATTTTCCCTCACATCTCAGTTAGAGGTGTAACTGACTTTATACTGACTTTTTTTAGAGATTATATGCAGTAGGTCATGAGCATTACCTACAGAATCCATTTCGGGCTACAGAAGGCGCTCTGGGAAATGTTCTGTTTTATAGATATCTCTGTATCTTTCACGCAATCAGGGAGTGTGGGACAAAGCCCAGTGGTGCGGAGAGAAGAAGGCAGCTCACTCACTGCAGCTAAAAATCTGGAGGATTTTGGGAGCCTCGTCTCCTCTTTCCATCTACAGAAGCGCTCAAGCTTTTTAGTTTTTGCAACTAAACTGTGTTTGAAATACAAAGTCTCTTACCTGCCATGCTGGTCCAAGTCACTATTCAACCCCTGACACTTGATTACACAGGGGGAAACCCTGTGAAACACACCTTGCTGCTGGGCTCATTTTGCATTCTAGGGCACTGATGCGCAGGGAAGGGGAGCAGGCTACTTGTGGTCACTCAGTCAATGGGTGAATAAGCAGGACCTCAGCCAGGGCCTGGGTTCTGGAGCCTGGACACTTTCACCACACTAGAGACTCTGAGGCCAAGTTGGTTGCATGAATGGCAGTGGTGAGGAAATGAGGATGACAGCAGCAGCCAATGACCGCCTCTCCCAAGGTCAAGTTTCAACTCTTTTATCTCCACAGGAAGCTCAGAGTCCTGATTCCCCAATCTTCCTGTTCAAAGATCATGGAAACCCAGCATCCCATCCTAATCCCAGCATCACACCCTTAATCCCAGCATCACACACCCTAGATCCAGCCACATCTGAAAATCCCCACCTATGACTTCATGAGGCTTTGGGAGACACCTGGATAGGAGCCACAGCAGTGAGATTTCTCCTTATGAAAGAAGTTCTGGACCATCCCAGAGTCTGTGGAGGATGAACTCATCTAGGAAGTATAAGCGGTATTCAGCAGGCAGTCCTGGTTTCAAAAGATGCTGACATCTTTCTGCCTGATGTCTCTGCTTGGAAACACAAACATCCACAGAGGTCCTTGGTCCCAAGAAGCTTCTCTCCAAGAGCAGCTCCCCAGGAAGACAGCTGGACCTTTGACATCCTTGGCTCTGTCCTGTTTTGTGTGGTGATAAACCTAGACTATGAAGATTCCTGCAATCTTGAGGATGTTGGCTTTCCTGGCAGAGGTCATGGTGTTGCCCTTTGGACCACCCTGTGATGTCCCTCTGCCATGCCACCCTGCCTTGGAGCCAGCCAGTTATGGACTGAAGCCTCTACAAACTGCGAATCAAAAGAACCCTTTCCTTCTTTAATTTTAGGAGTCAGGTATTTGGTCTCAGCAAGAGGAAAAGTAACTAAGACGCTCACTAACACTTTAGTGCGTTCACCTGCAGGAACTCGAAGTGAGCTTGAATCTGCCATGAACTCACACGCATGAGAAGCACCACCGCGTGATTTGCTTTGCAGAAGATAAAGCCTCACTCTGAGATGCTGCCCAAGGTGATGCCATATTTCATCTGCAACGTGAATCCAAAGCTCAAGCTCTGGAGGGATCATCATTCCTTCAGGCCAGCCTGGAAATGAAAAAACAAAAAACAATGTTTTCTAGGAGAAGAAAGCAACCAACCTCATGAAACTGATATGTGCCCGATAAGTCACATGTCCCCAGGGATCATGAGGGTGTGACTGTTCTACCCGGTGGATGGAAACATGGAAGTTTGACCTTGTCAGAGGCTCAAGGTCATGCCCCACAGAATTTGGCCAGGATCTCTCTGACCCCAATTCCTCGCCACCTGGCAGCCTCCTTCTGGGCACCCCTGTAACATATGTGCTGGTGTTCTATGCCGGGGACCCCACTGTGCCCAAAGGGGCTAGCCAAGGGACTTGTCTTTATCAGTCACTCTCCTTGGGTTACCAGCAAGCCAATAATCCCAGCTTCAGGGACTCAACTCTGCCTCATGTGTACCTTCTCCTCACCTGCCATTGGCCTGCAGAGCCGCTCAGTCAGTGGTTTGGGAGCGAAGGTTAATTTGCATTTTGTTCTCCATATTTCCCCACTGCTTGTTCCAAAGTGGTAGCTGACCCCAGGGGACTCTGATGATGCAGTAAGCAGCAAGGTCACCTCACCCCCACCCCTGCTCATGTGAAGGTCCAAGCATCGTTCATGAAGTCCAGTGCCCCACCTGAGGCCAAGCCAGCTCCTCCCCAAGGACTGCGTCTCCTCCTCCTCTCAAGGAAGTGCTGAAAAACTGTTGATCATGTCTATTATGCATTGCTCTTACTGATTTAAGTCTCATGGCTCAGGCATTCATTATCTCATCAAATATTTAGTAAGTGCCTGCTGCTCTCCAGGAGTGGGCAGCTGCCACCCCTGGCATAATCTATGGGATGGACACAGACTCTGCAGGGACACTCAGGGTGGCACAGGCGCCTCACTTCCTACGACGGGTGTTTTGTCTGCTCTGTTCTGTGATTATGTTAAAATCACAAACACCAATCCATGGACACAAACAATATCTTTGAACAAGAGAAGCAAATTTAGACAAACAAATTTATAAACTATTAAAAATAACTCTTGGAATATTGAGATGATAAGTGGCTTCTACCTTTTCTTTATTTATCCTACAAAGTTTCTTCCATAAAAATGTTTATCTTTGCCATGAAAAGAACTGCTTTAGAATTACAGTAAACACAACATTGTGTGTGTGGATCGGGTTTTGTAACCAAAGCAGCTCACTTTTCACAGCATCTGAATCATAAAGCATAATGATGCCAACTACATTTCTGAAGCATCCACCGTGCCATTTCCTTTTTATTTCCAAAACAACCATATCTGAGGGAAGAGGAGGAAACATTGGCTGTGCTGATTTACTTAGTGTATCCTTGCAGTTCACAGCTTTCTGCAAAATTGAAAAAAAAAACTCATAAAGAAGCAAGATTACTGAAACAGAAGAAAAGAAGCTGGCTACATATGAGTACTGTATATGTGACAAATAGTTACTGGAAATATGAAAATGAAGGAAAATGGCTCTTAGAGGGGTAAAATTTCTTGAAATTCACCACAGGAAAAAAATACAGAGAAAAAAAAAATCTCAAAACCCCAAAGCATTCTGACACCGATAAAATATTAGCAATGTGATGACCCGGAAGGGCTTGCTCATGGGTCACGCAGCAGATAGGCTTTATTGGCTGTGCATGGGTTGGGCTCCAGGGCGTCCACATGCAGAGCCTAGGGCATCACATGTAACTCCTGGGCATTACCTATGCTCCTCTACAGCCCTTCCTGACTTCCAAGGCCCCGTTTCCCAACGTGCCCCTCTCTGGCACCCCTAGCACTGGGGAAGCCTTGGTACTGTCTCTCCTCCAAGTGGGCATGAAGGGTCTTGCTGAGCCCTCACCCAGAATCAAAACCTTTTCCCTGGCTCAGAAAGAAAGGGAGTGGCATTAACAGCAGGTCACTGCCTTTCCTATCACAGACCCAAAGCATGTTGCATAAGATGATTGTAATACTGTCAACTCATATTTTAATGAACAACTACTCTATTCCAGACACACAAAATGTATTATTTCATAGCCATGAGAACCATAAGATGTGCATACCATTGTTTCAGTTTGTTTTGTTTTTTCAATCAGATTTTATTGGTACAAAGAAATGCTGACAGGGATATGGGGGAAAAGGAACCATTCTGTACTACTGGTGGGAGTGTAGACTGGTGAAACCACTGTGGAAATCAGTGTAGAGATTTCTTAAAACACTAGGACTAGAGGTTCCATGTGATCCAGCTATTCCCCTTCTGGGTATCTTCCCAGAAGAACAAAGTGTCATACCACTGCGATATATGCATGCTTATGTTTATAGCAGCACAATTTGTAATAGCCAAACCTTGGAAACAACTAAAATGCCCATTAACTATACATACCATTGCTACCCCTCTCCACAAATGTGGAAGTCAAGGTATACAGGTGCATGCTCACACTGCTGATAAGAACTAGCTGGCATGAAACTCAGGATGTGACCTCTGAACCGTGACTTGACACTTCAGCTTATCTTGTTCATCTAGGAGTCTTCCTTGCCTGTGACAGATTCTTTGAAAACAAGACTTTCTGTGACTAAAAAGTTCCACCTCATGGTTGTACAATAATTTCATTTAATCAAACCTGATGAATTGATATGCTATCCTTAAATCTTGATTCTTAGCCAGTTGGTGCTTCCTTTGACTCCAGACTTGAAGCATAAGTTGACTTGAATCATAGGTGACAACATTTGAATGAGACCCTCAGCATGAAGGGAAGAGGTTCAACTGCCTATTATCACGGCTATTTCCTTCACACATGTAGAAATGTCAGCCCATGCAATAAAATAAGAAAAAATCAATATGGTGTAATTATTAAGCAACAGAAGATTAAATTCTTTCTTCAGATGATCTCATTCATCTTGAAAGGCCAATAAAACCAACCACAGTACAAAATTTATGAATCCCCAATAATGTACTGTTACAGAAGCGATAAAAATCAACTATTCTAACTATATATTAACTGAGAAAGTTAGAAAATATGATTGGTAAATGACTGGATTTTCAACAGACATGAGAATGTAAAATGCTCCAAGTCGATTTAATAAGAAATTGCCAATCCTCAT
Source organism: Cuniculus paca (assembly GCA_004365215.1). Taxonomy (NCBI): domain Eukaryota; kingdom Metazoa; phylum Chordata; class Mammalia; order Rodentia; family Cuniculidae; genus Cuniculus; species Cuniculus paca. The sequence continues at coordinate 7,247 of RJWT010034038.1, forward strand.
GAAGGTGAAGAGGTGCTAGTGCACACTTCAGCATCACCAGGAAGGAATGCACGATGCTCTAAGGATGCCAGTTTTATACTAATGGTTCATAAACTTAATGAATTGTAATCCAAGCAGGGTTTTTCTTCAGTTAGAAAAAACTATTTTAACCTTCATGCTGAAGAATGGGTAGAAGATAACAGTTAAGGAAATCTCAAAAATTAAGACTTCAAGCCAAAATTCAGTTTTAAAAATAATAAAATTAACCATGTTAAAGAACTAACTATATAGCAAGTTAGCAAATAATAATTCAGGAGGCCAATTCAGAAGAAAATAGAAGATTTGCCCAATACTTTGTAAATGGATTATTGCTTGCTATTTGGAATATTAAAATATACTCTGGGCTTTCACTTTATATATCTAAATAAAACAAAGAAAAACAAAACCAAACTAAAACAAGATGGAACATCAGCCTCTAAACTGAGTGAAGGTAGTGTTCAAAATTAAATTCAAAAGAATCATATATGTCTATTTCTATTCCACAGCTCAATGAATCACTTCCCCAACATAAAAGTAAAGAAAAATAATCACATTACCATTAACACATGACATATCACCTTTAACTAAAGAAAAAACCTTCTCTATCGTACATGCAATAAAAACTGAATGTCCTACAAAGCAGAAAGTGTTAGTCCCTTCGTATGTAGTTAATTCACCAACCCACACAAAAAGGGAATAAAGAGAAACAAGAAAAAGCAATGACAAGAGAAGAAACAGAAGTAACTTATACATAAATGACGACATTCCATCTCCACTGTGACCACGGAATTGCAAGTTTCAGTAGCTCCTGAGTGCTGCTTGTCAGCTGCCACGCCGGAAAACACATAGCTTTAGAAGCTGCTTTCAAGAAGCGACAAAAGTGCAGCAAGAAGAGTAGTTGGATGTGTTGCTGGTGAGCGTAAGGTTGGCAAACTGTTCCAGGAAGGTGAATTGGCGAAAGATCTATCAGAAGTCTCGAGTGTCGCCTGTGTTCGAGCCAGCAGTCTTCACAGGTGTGTTTCTCATTTGTTTGTTTTAGTGAATGTTTATTGCATGCGCTCTACATTCTTTACTGGGGTTACCCGCACACCCCTGGGGCCTCCTAAACCCCTGTGAGGCAGCGACTCTCCAGCTAAGCAGGGGTGCAAAGCAAGATGAGAGGCAGGGAGCCCAGACCTGCAGAACCAGCATCCAAGCTCAGAGTATCCTGCAGGCCTGGTGCGAGTGCCTGTGCTTCAGCACTGTCCTGGCCCAGCTGAGGCAAAGGGTCATCCATGGCTTCATGCCCTGTGAAGGAAAAGAAAATAACAAGGGGGAGAAGCAGGACAGTCAAACTACACAATGTGAACAGCGAGTTTAAGCTACAGAACTTCCAGCTTATGTATTTTCAATATGAAAATAAAAGAACTTTTTACTTTCATGAAGAGTAAAGAATAAAAGACCCAGAAGCCAAACAGGAAGGAACCCACCCAAACATCAGTTATGCTGAGTTCTAGGTGGACACTTTTGATAATTTTCACTTGTGCAGTTATTTTTTTGGTTGTAAAATTTTGAAATGAACATGTGTGTTTTTGAAATCACACACAACCTGCGTAGGTGTGTGTGAACACACGTGCACGTACATGTCACCGTGAACAAAGACAATTTCCAACACAGCACCAAGGTCAGTGTCATACCGCGCCCTGCTGGCACCACCATTGCCACCATGCCTCGGCCAGGGTGACTCCCTTTCTGCACTTCTGGGAAAATGAAAGAGCAGAGACCCAGGCCGAAGAGTTCCAGAGCAGACAGGAGCAGGTGGGTTCCTTCAGGGCTTCAGCCTTATTTGATTCACGACCCGAAGCAAAACTTGGGTAGTTTAGCCAAAAGTTTATGTTGGAAACAAAACCTAAACAAGTCTGGCCCTAAGCAGCAGCCCACAGTACTGATGTGACTCAAGAGCTTCCAACAAAAGAAGACAAAAAAAAGGCGATTTTGTAGCTGCAAATAATCAGACGGTTTCTTTATTTTGTATCTGCATTTTCTCCCTAAGTACCAACTTGGACACTCTGTCATCAGAACACTAAACCTCTCTGGGTCTAGTGCTCCTCAATTTATGCATTGCTTCCGACTCAAATAAGCTCTAACATTGTACTGTGCTTCGAGTTACATGCTTAACTGTGTGGTCACCACTCCTATCCTGTGTCCCTCCAGCCAGAGAGCGGCTCGCCCCATGCATTTGGCAATAGAAGTACAGGCACCAGCTCAGCAATGGTTTTTGTGTTCATGCGTGAAACCAGAGCCCTCACTGGTTTCCGGGCTCTACAGCACAGCCTCTCAACTTCTCAAATCCGCTCCTTCCTATTGGTACCCGGGGTGCTGCTGGATATCAAGCAATGCCCAGAGTTGTCTGTGCCATAGAGCAGAGGGAAATTTTACATGTGATCCCCCAGTGAATCTCCAGGGTACCCAAGATCCTGTAGCAGAAAAGTTTGGGAGTTTAGCAACTGCAGTCTTATGACCTGCCATCTCACATGAAAGTGACTGAGGAATAGCAGTTTCCCTCCCGTTCCTGCCCCAGCTGGAGCTGAGAAATCCATCAAGGGGCTCCGAGGGAGATACACACTGCCAAACAGGAGAAAAGGACAGGCTCAGGGCTTGTGGGAGGAAGACCAAAGCCTGGAGGAATGTTTTCACAGTAGAGAAAGCCCACTGGCATTCACGGGTTATGAGAAAAGGGAACAGAGAGGGAAAAGAGGATGGTAAGAAGTATTTTAAAGACTGAAGATATCCTAGGAAAGGATTTGAGTTACTCTGAAATTGGTCTTAGTCACGTGAAATGTCACTTAATCTTATTCACAGTGTTGTCCCAGGACTTCAGGTTTGTGAACGCCAGGCTTGTACTGACTTCTCTGATGCCTTCACTGTCACACCCTTGCAACTTCCCGTGCACCTGGGACACAGGATGCTCGCATGGACTGAGATCCATGAACAGCAGATGCCAGCTCTGCCTACATCCCACAGAGATGTCCTCAAATCTAGACCAGTGTTATGGTTTGTGTGTGGATGTCCCCCCACAAAGACTCATGTGGTTCTGGGGGGCTGACTTTTCGGAGGTGGCTGAATCTAGAGTTTATGACTGGTTCATTGTCTAGTGCTGGGGTTGGGGTTGTGAGTGGTACACCCATCCTAGGGTGGATAGCCTGATACAGTATAAGGGATGGAAAGAGGCTTGCTCCTCCCTTTTGCCCCTTTTGCTCCTGCTGCTCTTGGTGTCTTCTGTTGCCATGAACTGTTGCCCTCTGCCATGTGCCACCCTGCATAGGAGCCAGCTGAGTGCGGACTGAAACCTCCACAAACTCTGAGCTAAGTAAACTTTTCCTTCTTTAACTTTGGTTGTCAGGTATTTTGTCCCAGCAATGAGAGAAAACTAACTAAGACAGCCAGAATGGGCAAAGCATGGTTCAAGAAGACGGCGCCTATCTTTGTAAATAGTGTTGTTGGAACCAAGTCACAGCGGCTCATCTACGTGTTGCCTTTGGCTGCTTTCCCACTATTATAGCAGAGTCAAGGAAGTGCAACAGAGACCATCTGGCAAGTGATGTCGAAAATATTTACTATCTGGCCTTTTACAGAGAACGTTTACTGAAGTCAGATCTCTACTATCAAACCAGAAATGGCCAAGAAAGTAGGCAAGAACCAATTCACAGTGTTTAGCCAACTATCAGACAGGAAGGAGGCTGAGGTCTGCAGTGAGCCTGCTTGGAGAGTGCCGGCAGCAGGCCACACGATCCCACCTCTGTGGACTGCTGTGAAATGAAGGACTCTGAGAGAATGAGCCAGGAGCCTGCAGGACCTGCAAGCCTGAGGATGCAAAAGGGAGGATGCTGGGATGCCATGGAGGATGTGGCTCTGGGGGAGAAGAGCTTAGTTCCCATGTACACATGTCCTGGCCAACCTGAGTTGGGCCAAAGGGGATATAGCAGCAGGTAGGGCAGGAGAGAGAGACAGAGAGACAGAGAGAGGCAGTGAGAGACAGAGGAAGAAAGATGGAAGGAGAGAGACAGAGAGGGAGACATGGAGAGGGAGATAGAAGGGGAGAGAGACAAAGGTTCAAAAAGGCCATCTTTACAAGGCACCCTGAGGCCATCTGTGGAGTAAGGACCCATCAGTAGAAAACAGAGGCATCCCTCTGGAAGCCAGGTGCTGGGGGTGAGTTGCCAGAATGAATGACCTTACTTCACGAAGATCCATCTTTGTAGTCAGAGGTGGAGAAGCTGTAGGCTCAGAGAAGTTTGGGGCTTTGGGGTCCTACGCACATGGATGCTCCAGTGGCTCGTGTGGCCTTCTGTTTCTGTTTGGAAGGGGCTGGAGGGCTTCTGCTGTCTGAGTGTGTGTAGAAGGGTCTTAGGCAGGCCCTACTTTCTGTCCAACAGAGGGGATAATCTGGCCCCATGGAGCCTATTGATCCTGCAGAGACAAAAAGAAGATTGTTTACCATGAAGGAAAAAGGCAGTGCAAGTAAGGTGACAAATGGTGACCAGCAAGAAGGCTTCATGGCAATTTTTCTAAAGGGACAGCTATGAATGACCTCTTGCCCACTAGAGCTTTGCTGGAATTCAGGCACTGCTTTGTCAGAGTACTAATTCTAATGGGAATACAGGAATCTAAATTTTTATGTAAAAATACATACACTGTAGCATCAAACTCCTTGTGTTTAAATTTCAGAACATTTCATGCCAAATGCTGGAAGGGCCAAACACTTTCATCAATTACAAGTTGCTTCTTTATCAAGAAATCGATTAGCACCAATGCGGGCCTTTTTGTGCATGTGTGTTTCCGCCTTCTACTTTTGGCTTACCATTTTAGAGTATTGACATTTTATATAAAACAGACACTTGGATGGAGGTTTCATCAATGATTTCAACACAGAAATCTCAAAGCTTTATTAACAAATGATAAATAAGAAGAGGCAAAATACATACCACAACTAATGTACTAATATTGAAGATATTTCATTTTTGTTGCCCTTGTTTAGTTCTTTTACTTTTCAAAATTAATCATACACACATACACACATACACACACACACTCACACACAGTATTTTTATGGTGTCAACAGGAGAATTCAGCAACCTTCCCTCTGATTCATGAAACACTGCACCTGAGATCTATCTGAAAACCAACTCAATGCATACACAAGAATGGGATATTGCTCAAATAATGTTATTCTTCCTGTGGACTACAGAGTCTATTATCAACTGCTCTGTAGAAAATAAAACCTACTCGTCCATGAAACTCATGTATGAGTGTGTGCTCATTATGGACAAATTAAAATAAAGGAAGCTCATGCTGGTTGTTGAGTGATACAACATGCCTATTATAAGGACATACTCCTTGTCAAAAGAACAAATATTAGCAGAAAATAAAGCCCAGTTTGAATGCAAAGCTGAGACAGGAACTAAATATTTATGCCGCACTTGATTTTTCTCTGGGTCTGCTCATTTTCAAGTAATGGAAGCAAACGTGACTCAGGTTTCTTCCCTTCACACTATTCTTCTTCCATCAACTCCTATTTGTCTGCCTCAGGGGTAACCTCCAGGGTCTGGGGCCCCAGAAACACAGGCAGCCTTTCTTCTGTGTTCCACGCAGCAGCGATGGCTCTTGCAAATGTTGGCCTCCTCCGTGCTGAATCCCACAAACAGGCTACCTTTACGTTGTGATAGAAGAAATAAAATACGACTGCCGACAACTCTTTCATCTCCCAGTGGCTGCTTTGTTTCTAGCTGAACCAGGGTTTACTGTATTCCTCAGAAGACGTAGCTTTCAGAGCCCTCCGTAGGCGAAAAGAAACTCCCCTGACATTCGGCACCATACAAAATGTGCAACT